>CAUJRU010000114.1:1570538-1717868 GCA_963277665.1 Viscum album
GATAAAAACACCAAAAAACCTAGAATTCCCTAAAATCTATAAAAACAATAAAAAACTTTAATCCTATAAAATGTTAAAAAAATTAAAAACCCTAAAAAACCCTTAAAACAAAAAAAATCCTAAAAATAAAAAAACAAAAAAAATGCTTAAAATACCCTAAAAACATTTAATGTACATAAAAAACAAAAACACTCTAGAATCCTTACAAACCTAAGAATATAAAACCAATAAAACCCTAAACAAACCTAAGAAAACCATAAAAAACTAAAAACAATTTAAACCCCTAAAAGTCAAAAAAATGCTAACAATGCTAAAACCACTGAAACCCTAAAAACCATAAAATCCCTAAAACATTAAAAACCCCATAAATACTCTAAAAACCACTAAAAACTCTAAAAACCACTCAAAACTCTAAAAACCCTTTAAACCTCAAATAATATTGAAATCTATAAAAACCTATAAAACCCCGACATAAGTGAAAAAACTGTTACACCTAATTAAACCATAAAACCATAAAACCCCTAAAACCACTAAAAACACCAAAAATCCATTAAAATCCTAAAAATTCCAAAAAATTATCTAAAAAGGTAAATAAAAAATAAAACCATGAAAAATTATAATAATCCTTAAGTACCGTAAAATAGTTAATTCTCATAAAAAACCCAAAAATTCAATAAAAATATAAACCGCTAAAAACACCTAAAACCCTAAAACTCATAACCCCCCCCCCCCCTGAAAAACCAATAAAACAATAAAAACTCATAAAAACCAAAGAAACGAAAAAAAACACAAAAAACTCTTTAATCACCTAAAATTTTTAAAAACCGAAAAAACTTAAAATCCCTAGAAACTAAAAAACCATTAAACGCCCAAGGAAACCATAAACACGCTTAAAACTCTAAAAATCCTAGAACTCTCAAAATCCCTGGAAACCATAAAAACCACAATAATGTTTAAAAGGTCCCTACTTATTTGTAAAAACATAATAGATGAAAAAAATACTAAAAAACCAAAGTTAATAGTAAAAATAGATAAACACTCAAAACCCATAAAAATGTAATGGACGCTAAAAACCCTAAAAGACTGTACAAACCCAAATCCCCTAAAAACCAAAGAAACCCTAAAAATCCATAAAAATTTTAAGCACTACTAAAACTATAAAAAAAATTAAATCCCTAAGAACATTAAAAACCCCAAGAAAAACATAAAATCTAAAAACTCAAAAAAAAAACCTAAAAACCAAGAGAAACCCTTGAAAACTGAAAATCCTGAAACTCCCTAAAAACCCTAAAACCCCATAAAAATATTTAAAAAATCCTAAAAATCCCTAAAAATATAAAAAAAACTAAAAACCCTAGAAGACCCTAAGAAACCATAAAAATATAAACTAAAATAATACCTCTAAAAACCTAAAAAAGGCAAAATATGAAAAAAACCATAAAAGACCCCAAAAAACCTTAAAACCACTAATTACCTTAAAACCCCTAAAATCCCATAAAAATCCTAAAAACCCACCAAGAACTCTAAATAACATTAAACCCTTAAGAATGTTATAAAAATTTCAAAACCCTAAAAAACTAAGCAAAACTCAAAAAAAAACCTAAAAACCCAAAACATCCATACAAACCCTAAAAACCCATAAAAATCCCTAAACACCCTCAAAACATTAAAAATCATAAAAATACCTAAAATTAGTAAAAAATTTGAAACCCTAAAACCTTGAAAACTCTAAAAATAATGAAAAACTAAAAACACTTAAAACCACTAAAAACTGAAAAATTCAAATTACCCGAAAAACCAAAAAATTCTAAATACCGTAAAAAATACCTTGAAAACCAAAAAAGCTAAATCAATTTAAAAACCCAAAAAACTAGTAAAAACTCAAAAAACCCATTAAAACCCTAAATAAATTACAAACTTTAAAAATCCTTAAAACCCATATAAAATGAAAAAGAACCTAAAACCTATAATAACATAAAAATCCTAAACACCCTAAAACCCTAAAAATCCATAAAAACCATAAAAAACACAAAAAAATCTAAAAAACATTAAAAATCCCTAAAAAGGTAAAAAAACCTAAAGACCTTGAAACCCTAATAAAACATTAAAAACATAAAACACTTAAAACCTCTTAATACGTAAAAAATTATAAAACCCTAAAAAAACTAAAAACCATAAAAACCATAAAACACCTAAAAATATAAAAAAACCATAAAACCCTTAAAACACACGAAAAAAAATAAAAAACCTTTAAACCCCTAAAAACATTAAAAACTCTATAAAACAAACAAACCCTACAAAACTCAAAAAAACCCTAAAACCCAAAAAAATCAAATCCCAAAAACCCTAACAACCTAAAAAATCCCTAAAACCCCTAAAACCCATAAAAATCATAACAAGTCCAAAAAATTCACAAACAAATAAAAACCCATAAAAACACTTAAACCCCATAAAAACCTTTAGAACCAAGAAACAATTAAAAAACTTTCAAACCCATAAAACTCTTGAAAAATCCTAAAAACGATAAAAATCCCTAACAATTTTAAAAAACACCTACAAACCTAGAAACCCATTAAACCCCAAAAAACATTAAAACTCGAAAATCAATAAAACCCTTAAAAATATTAAAAACATATAAAAACATAAAAACCACTAAAACCGATAAATACCCAAAACATCTAAAACCACCCTATAATCCAAAAATACTATATAAACCCAAAAAAATAAAAAACAACAAAATAAAAATACAATAAAACCCCCTAAAAACCATAAAATACCTTAAACTACCATAAATCCCTAAAACCCCACAAATAAAAATATTAAGTCCCCTTAAAACCCAAAAACATTAAAAATATCTAGAAATATTAAAAGCGATAAAAAAACTCCAAAACCGCCATAAATACTCAAATAAACCCTTAAACCTCTAAAATCCCTAAAAACACTGAAACCCCTAAAAACATAAAAATCCCTCAAAATACCAAAAAATCACTAAAAAAATAAAACCCCCTAAAAACCCTGAAAACCGTAAAACACTTAATACCCCCAAAAAACATAAAAATTATAAGTATCCTAAATCCCACCAAAAAATATAAAACCCTTGAAAACCATAAAACTTCCTATAAACTAAAAAACCCATCAAAACCCTAAAACCCTTAAAAAAATAAAAGCGCTTGAAAATAATAAAAACATTAAAAAATATCTAAATACCATAAAACCCCTAAAAACTCAAAAAACCTAGAAACCCCAAAAAAAAGCACTAAAAACCCAAAAAAAAACTCAAAATCGAAAAAAATCTATAAAAACCGTAACAATCCTAAAAAATCCCTAGATATACCTAAAAAAATTAAAACCCCAAAAATTCGAGAATAAACATAATAAAACCTAAACATCCTTAAAACATTTAAAATCTCTAATACACCTAAAAAACACTAAAAACCCATAAAAACCTAAATCACCTAAAAATCAATACAATCTCTAAAAACCATCAAAATCCTACAAAATCCATAACAATCATGAAAAACATAAAAACCCTTAAAAACTAGAATAACTTAAGAAAAACATAAAAATTAAAAAGTCTTAAATCCCTAAAAAACCCTAAAAATTTCTAAAAACATTGGAAAATACAAAAAAAATCCCCAAAACCCCTTAAAACCCATAAAACCCACTAAAATCATAAATCCCAAAAAACCCTAAAAATCTCTACAAACTCTAAACAAACTTTTAAACCCATAAAAACGTTAAAAAACTCTAAAAACCCTTAAAAACCCTAAAAAATTTCAAATAAAAACATAAATAAACAAAGAAACTATAAAAACCCTAGACATTTGTAAAATGCCGAAAACCCTAAAAATATAAAAAACCCCTAAAACCCTATAAAAATCTTAAATAATCCCTAAAATTAACTAAGATCTTAAAACACCTAAAAACCCTAAAAACTCCTAAGAAAACTGTATGAGCCTAAAAGCAATGAGAACCCCTAAAAACCTAAAATTGCTAAAAAACCCTAAATACAATAAATATTACTAAAAACCACTAAAAACCCAGAAAACCCATAATAACACAAAGAAACTATAAAAATATAAAAACCACTTACATCATTAAAGATTTGAAACACTCTAAAATACTTAAAAACATCATAAAACTAAAAAAACCAAAATCCCCAAAAAACCAAAAAAACCTAAAACACTAAAAAACCCCAAAACCCTCAAAATCCTTAAAAACCCTAAAAAACTAAAAAAATTCAAAGAATATCTAATAATATAAAAACCATAAAAACAATAAAAAACCAAAAGAAAACAGTACAAACCTAAAACACTTACAACCCTTAAAAGCCTAAAAAAGAAACACACCCTAAAACCATAAAAATGTAAAATCCATAAATACCATAAAAAAGATAAAACCTATAAAAATATTAAAACCCATACAAACCATAGAATCCGAAAAACACTCAAAAACCATTTAAACCCAGAAAATTGTTAAAAAACTCAAAAAACCTTAAAAACACTAGAATTATAAAAAAAACATAACCACCAAAAAACCATAAAAACCCCAAAACCCCTAAAATAAATAAAGATCCTTAAATACTCAAAAACCTTTAAAAATTCTAAAAACCCAAAAAATCCAAAAGAAATAAATAAACCCTAAATATGATGGAAAAACCCATGAAAACCTTAAAACCCTAAAAACACTTAAAACCACTAAAAATAAAAAAACACAAAAATACATAAAAACCCTTACACCCCAAAACCCATAAGTATCCATAAAACCATAAAACTCCATAAAATCCTAAAAACCAACTAAAAACTCTAAATTCCTTTAAAAATTAAAAATCACCAAAAACCATAAATATCCTAAAAACTCAAAAAAAACCCTATAACCTTAAAAACCCAAAAATCGTTAAATCCCCCATCAAAATCCCTAAAAAATAAAACCCTGAAAATAATAATAATTCCATATGAATATATAAAAATTTACAAATCAATAAAAACCATAATACCTTAAGAAAACATTAGAAACCTCAAAACCCTTAAAACCCCTAAAACGTAAAAAAAATGTTAAAACCCTAAAAACCCTAAAACCCAAAAAACCATAAAAACTGTAAAAAAAACCTAAAAACAATATATCCCCTAAAACCCATTAAAACACTAAAACCAAAAAAAATCTAAAAACCTTTTGAACACATAAATTAGGTTAAAAATACAAGTACATTAAAACCCTAATAACTCAAAAAAACCCAAAAATCCCCAAATAATAATAAAAATCATAAAAATTATTAGAAACAATCAAAATCCCTACAACCCTAAAAATACATAAAAATAAAAAAAACATAAAAAACCACTATAAATCTTAAAAAACCTAAGAAAATCGTAAAAACCTGAAAACACTTAAACCCCTAAAAAAAAGCTAAAACCACTAGAAACCCTATAACCACTAAAAACCATAAACACCCAAAAACCAGAAAAGCTCATAAAAACCAATAAAAACCCTAATAATCCACTAAGAACTCTAAAAGCCTTTTAAAAAAATTTAATGTTAAAAAAACTAAAAAAAAATTGTACTCTAAAAAACTCATAAAACCATAAAATCTCCAAAGAACCATAAACAACGTAAAATCCCTTAAACCCCAAAAAGCAATCAAAATACATAAAACCACAAAAACTATAAAAAATCCATAAAAATACTTAAAAATAATTAAAAATTAATTAAATCCCAAAATTATAAAAGGAAACCATAAAAACCTCAAAACATTTAAAACCCAAAAAAATAACAAAAATGATAAAAACATTTAAAATCCTATAACAAAATCAGAACCCTATAACTATAAATAATTCTTAAAATCTTTTAAACTCCTAGAACATTAAAATCTATAAAAACCATAAAAATTATAAAAAAACCAAAAAAAACCTACAATCCTGAAAACCAAAAAAAAACCCAAAACTCTAAAGAACCTTCAAACCCATGAAAATCATTAAAAACACCAAATACCATAAAAATCTAAAAACTTTTATAAAAACCCTTAGGAACCTAAAAAATCATAAAAAAATTGAAGACCTTTAGGAAAACCTTAAAAAACTGAAAACACATAAAACACCTAAAACCTTAAAAAATTCTTAATGCCCCATGAAACCCTAAAAACCCTAAAAAAAGTAAAACTCCTAAAAATAATAAAAACTTAAAAAAAACATTAAAAATCTCAAAAATTCCCCTAAAAACAGAAAAACCCAACTAAATAATATATTAACTCCTTAAAACCCTATAAATATTTAAAAAAATATAAATATTTTGAAAACTCAAAAGCTCAAAAAAAATCCAAAAACCACATAAAATCATAAAAACCCCCAAAATCTAAAAAATCCTAAAACCTATAACAATTATAAAAAATTATTAAATATAAATTAATATGTAAAAACCACTAACGACTTTGAAACCCCCTAATAAAACCATAAAACCCAAAAAACAATTAAAACCCCTAAAATACATAAAAACATTAAAACAATAATCCCCACAAAATTCCAAAATTCCTAAAAACCAAAAAAAACAATAAGAAAATTTAAAACCCCAATACACATAAGAACCCTATAAAGCACTAAAAACTCTAAATATGTTTTAAACCACTAAAAAAGTAAACTATTATAAAAAAAATAAAACCCTAAAAACTCAAAAAATCCCAAAATACAATAAAACCTCTAAAACCCTCTAAAAATCCTAAAATCATTAAAATTTCTAAATACCCTAAAAAATATTAAAACAAAAAAATACCTAAAAATACATAAAACTTAAAAAACTCTAGAATCCTTGAAAACCCAAAAAATAATAAAACCTTAAGAACACTTGAAACCCCAAAAAATCCTAAAAACACTAAAACCCGTAAAAAATCCTAAAACTCCTAAAAACCAGAAAAAACCTAGAAACCCCTAAAAACCACAAATACCCTAAAACTCGTAAAAACCTAGAAAAACTCTAAAATCCCAATAAACAGAAAAAATGTTAAAAACACTAAAAACCATTACATCCCAGAATACTCCTAAAACAAAAAAAACATAAAATCGCTAAAAACCTTGAGATCCCCTAATAATGATTAAAACCCTAAATACCCCTAAAACCCATAAAAATATTAAACAATCCCAAAAAGTCCCTAAAAACATAAAAAACCCTGAAAACCTAGAAAAACATTATGAAACACATAAAAAATAAAAACAATAAAAACTATAAAACCCCTTAAAACAAAAAAAACACTAAAAACCCTAAAGACAACTAAAAATCTAAAAATAATTTGGACACTTAAAACTATTAAAAAACTAAAAAACCACCATAAAACCCCCAAAAACTCAAAAAAAAACCCCCCAAAAACCATAAAATCACTAAAACATCTAATAATACCTTAAAAAATCAAAATCCATAATAAACCTAAATGCTATAAAAATAATAAAAATCCATAAAAATAAATAAAAACATAAAAAACCATTGAAACCCTGAAAAAACCATTGAAAACCATAAAACCCTAAAAACATAAAAACTTCTAAAAATATAAAAATATAAAACCCCTAAAAATATAAAAACGTAAAACCGCTAAAAAACCACTGAAACGCTAAAAAACATAAAAAAACCCTAAAACTGTAAAAACCCATAAAAACCTATATTACCCAAACCCCCCCCCCCTAAAAATCCATAACACCGTTAAAAACCATATAAAATTACTAAAAATACCTAACAACTAAAAATCCCTAAAAACTCAAAAATACCTAAGAAAACATTAAATAGGAAAACACTTAAAACCCATAAATACCCTAAAAACACTAAAAACCCTAAAAAATCCAAAAAAACTATAGAAACACTTAAAATAATAAAACCCCTTAAAAACACTAAACAATATTAAATAACCATAGAAACCATGAAACCCACTATAAAATCTATAAACCTTTTAAAAACCTTAAAATAATAAAAACTCTAAAAATATTAAGAACCCTGAAAACTTAAAGAAAACCCCTAAAAACCCAAACAAACACAAAAAATATACAAAAACACAAAACATCCAAAAAACCCCCAAAATGCCTAAAAACCCAAAGAAATACATAAAAATACTAAGAAATAACTAAGAAATCTAAACCCTAAAAAATCCCTAAAAATCTCTAATAAATCTGTAAAACCCTAAAAACTCAAAAAATACCTAAAAAATTAAAAATTACTAAAAATACTAAAATCCAAAAAACCTGATTACCCTAAAAACCATAAAACCTCCTAAAATCCATTAAATACCTAAAAACCCATAAACTTATAAAAAATCACTAAAAATTTAAAAAACCATTAAACAGCTAAAAATGTTTAATGAATCTAAAACCACTGAAAGCACCAAAAACTGAAAAAAAAAATCTAAAAACCCAAAAATTTTAAAAACTCTAACAACCCTAAAAATACTTAAAACCCCTAGAAATACCTAAAAACCATTAAAACCCATAAAAATACTAATAAATCCCTTAAAATGTAAAAACACTAAAAACCCAAAAGAAAACATTAAAAAAATAAAAACCCATAAGGCCTCTAAACCCTAAAAAATGATAAAAACCCTAAAAACCCTAACCCCCTAAAAACATTAATAATAATAAAAACCTTAAAAACCTCATGAATACCAAAATACCCATAACATAATAAAAATACACTAAAAATATAATAATCCATTAAACCCCTAGAAACATTAAAAAGCTCTAAAAACGAAAATACCCTAAAAATACAAAAAAAACCCTAAAACCCTAATATAACCTAAAAACCCCCAAAAGCCCTTAAAAACCTTATAACCCCTCAAAATCCCTAAAAACCATAAAAACTAATAAAAACCTTAAAAATATCAAAAAATATTAAAAGATGTAATAAACCATAAAACCTTGAAAAAACATAATATAATCTCAAAAACCTAAAAAAACATACCCCTTGAAAACCCTAAAAAATGATTAAAAAAGCTAAAAACCGTGAACCCCCAAAGAACCCTCAAAATCATTAATAAGCCAAAAACCCATAAAAACCTAAAAATATCCCTAATATCTGTAAAAACATTAAAAACCCTCAAAACCTTAAAAAACCATAGGAAAAACATAAAACCAAAAAAAAACACTTAAAACCCTAAACCCCTAAAAATTCTAAATATAATAAAAACCTTAAAAGTCCCTAAAAACCATGAAAACTGTAAAACCCCCTAAAACATTAAACAACCCTAAAACCCATAAAACCCAAAAATATCAACTAAAAATATCTAAAAACCAATTAAACCCCAAAAAATGTTAAAAAACTATAAAACCTCAAAACCCAAAAAACTCATAAAACCCATAAAACAAAAAAAACCCCTAAACACCCTTAAACCCCCTAAATATACCCAAAATCACAAAAACCCTATGAAATCAAAAAAAAAGAAAAAAATAAAAAACCCTAAAAAAGTACAAAACCCTAAAACCCCTGAAAATCCTAAGAAAACCTAAAAAACCTAAAAACACATAGAACCCCTAAAAACAAAAAAACTAAAAAACCTAAAAAATGTTAAAACCATAAAGCCCATAAAACATTATAAACCTTATAAGCCCACAAAACCCTAAATGAAACACTAAAACTCTAAATCTCCCTTAAATCCCAAAAAACATTCAAAACTATGAAAAATATCAATGAAGCTAAAAACTCAAAATAGAACTTTACAAACCCTAAAAAACCATAAAACCCAAAAAAACTCTAAAAACCCTAAAACCCCTCAAAAACACTACAACCCTAAAAACCGTAAATATCCAAGAAATCCCAAAAAAATCATAAAAAATAGAAAACCTTAAAAACTTATAAAAAACTAAGAAAGACATAAAAACCTAAAAAACTTAAGAACAACAAAATAAATTCTAAAAACCCTTGAATCCCTAAAAACACTAAAATCCATGAAAATCCCTAAACTCCCTAAAAACCCCAAAAAATCATTAAAATCCCGTAAAAAGCACTAAAAATTTGAAAAACCCTTGAAAACCCTGAAATTCACAATGAAATTCTCAAAAGATCTAAAAACACTAAAACCCCCCCAAAAACCTTAAAAACCATAAAAACACTAAAAGTCATTAAAATTCCTAAACCCCCTAAAAACTAGGAAAACTCCTAAAACCATTTAAAACACTACAAATCCATAAAAACCTAAAATTCGCAAAAAAAACATAAAATATCTTAAACCCCAAAAATGAATTAAAACACTAAAAAATCCCTAGAAAAATAAAAAATATAAAAAATACAAAGAAGCCATAAAAAAAATAAAGACCATAAAAAACAAAAAAATCCTTTGAAATAACTAAGAACCATAAAATCCATAAAATAATTAAAAACCCTAAAATTCCCTAAATACATAAAAAAATCTAAAAACACTCAAAACCCCAAATACGACATTAAAAACCTAAAAATACTTAAAACCCTTAAAACCCTAAAAAAACTAAGAATCCTAAAAACCCTAAAAATTGAAAAAAAATAACATCCATAAAACCCATAATATCCTTAAAACCCCATAAAACACTAAACCACTAAAAACCTTAAAAAATATTTAAACCCATAAATATTTAAAAATACTTTAAAAACTCATTTCACCCCTAAAAAATCAAAAAAACCTTAAAAACCCAAAAAACAATAAAACCCAATAAAACCCAAATAAAACCCTACAAATACTCCAAACTACTAAAATACCTAAAAACCATACAAAACTTTATAAACCCCCTAAAAATACTTCAAAATGTAAAAAAATCTAAAAATACTAAAAACCCTTAAGAAAACCTAAAAACCCCCAAAACACTTAAAACTTCTAAAAACCTAAAAAATAAAAACACAAAAAAGAATAAAAATACCAAAAACCATAAAAACCCTAAACCCATATAAACTATAAAAATCTTACACTAAAATCCCTTTATATACCTAAAAATGTTAAAAGCGCTAAAAATCATAAAACAAAAAAACTCCAAATACCCACAAAACCCCAAAAAATAATAAGAAACCTAAAACCCATCAGAATCCCTATAAAACATAAAAACCCATAAAATTACTAAAAAATCCCTAAAACTCATAAAAATATAAACACATATAAAAACATTTAAAAACACTAAGAAAACCATAAATACATAAAAACACTTAAAACCACTAAAAAATAAAAAAAAATTAAAACCCCTAAAACCCATAAACCCCTAAAAACTAAAATAACAAAGATTCCCTAAAAACAATAAACAACCACAAAAATATTAAAATCCCTAAAAATCCATTAAAATATAAAAATCCCTAAATTCCCTAAAAGAACCTAAGAAAACCAAAAAACCCTAAAAACCCCCAAAGGCCTTAAAATGATCAAAACCCTAAAAAGACACTAAAAGTCCCTAAAAAGACCCTAAAAACCTGTTAAAAACCTTAAAACCATAAAAATATAAAAAATATAACACCCCATAAAAACCCTAAAAACATTAAAAACTCTAAAAACTCTTCAGGCCCCTAAAAAATTAAAAAAATTAAAAAACTATAAAACCCCATAAACTCAAAAAATCTTAAAATCACAAATAATTCCTAAAAATATTAGAAACCATAAAAAACATTGAAATACTTAAAAATCCTAAAAACCCTATAACCCATAATAATCCTAAAAACCCAAAAAATACTTAAAATGTAAAAACCCCTAAAACCCTGAAAACCCTAAGAAAACTATAAAACATAAAAACACTTGAAGCCCCTAAAAACAAAAAAATGCCAAAAACTATTAAAAATAATAAACATCATAAAAACCATAAAACCCCTAAAAGCATTAACCCCCCTAAAACCCCTAAAAACCATTGAAAACATTAAACAACTAATTTTTTTAAAAAAAACTCTAAATAACTTTAAAAACCCTGAAAACTAAAAATTACAATAAAAATCCAAAAATACATAAAAACCCAAATACGTTAAAAACCCTAAAAACCAAAAAATCCCTAAAACCCCTATAAAATAATAAAAATATAAAAACCACTAAAAATACGTAAATACATAAAAACCCTAGAAACATTGAAAACCACTAAGAAATCCTAAAAATGCCTAAAACCCCTAAACACCAAAAAATGCCAAAACCCAATAAAACCCTATAAAACCATAAAAACCATAAAACCCCTAAAAGAATAAAAAAACACTAAAACCATTAAAACTCTAAAAGACACTAAAGACTCTAAAAACCCTTTAAACCCATAAAACATTAAAAAAAATATAATAAACTTGGAACCCCGAAAATACTCAAAGACCTCCTAAAACCCACAAAAACATTAAAAACCCTCAAAATAACTCAAAACACTAATAAACATAAAACTCTAAAAATCCCAAAAAAATACCTAAAAATTTAAAAAAACCCCAAAACCATGAAAACTATATGTAAAACCCGAAGAAAACCATAATGACTTAAAAACACTAACCCCCCCAAAACTAAACATGAAAAAAACCATAAAAACTCTAATAAAACCAAAAAACTCGTAAAAAACTAAAAACCATAAAATCCCTAAAAACATTAAGAAACCCTAAAAATTTAAAATCCATAAAATAACTAAAACACGAGAAACCATTTATACCCTAAAAACATTAAAAAAACTATAAGAAACGATAAACCCCTAAAAAATGAAAAAAACTGAAAATCCCAAAAAAACCACAAATCCCTCAAACCTACTAAAAACCTATAAAAACCTCAATATCCCTAAAAACCTCAAAACACATAAAAAACCTAACAACACAAAAAATACCTAAAAACATAAAAAACCGTAAAAACCCTAAATAACCCCTAGGAAAACAATAAAAACATGAAATAATTAAAAACCATAAAAAATATAAAAAGGATAAAAAGCACTTCAAACCCCTATAGAACCCTAAAAACCCTAAAAACCCTAAATCCCCTAATACGCTAAAAACCAGAAAACCATAAGAACCCATAAAACCCTTAAAACCACTAAAACTCTAAAATCCCTTTAAACCCCTAAAAAGTATAAATGTTCTCTAAAGACCCTTTAAAACTCTAAAAACACTTTAACACTCTAAAAGACTCAAAAAACCTAAAAACTCACAAAACCATTAAAATAATAAAACTATAAAATCCCCTTAAAACACTCAAAATCCCTAAAACCCCTAAAAACCATAAAAATAAAAAAACCATAAAATTCCATAAAAATGCAAAAAAAAAAACGTAAAAAACACTAAAAACATTAGAAAGCATAAGAAAACCATAAACACCAAAAACCACATAAACCATTGAAAAACCAAAAAAACACTAAAACCTTATAAAACCTAAAACACTAAAACCCCTAAAAACCAGAAAATCCGAAAAAACCCATAAAACCCTAAAAACCATTGAAAAACTCCAAAAACTATTTAAACCCCTAAAAATGTTTAAAAACTCTAAGAACATTAACACCTCTTAAAAGACTAAAAACCCCCTAAAAATCAAAAAAATACATAAAAACCTAAAATCCCTAAACCCCTAAAATCCCTAATAATAAAAAAATATTTAAAAACATAAAAATTCTCAAAAAGTCCCTCAAACATAAAAAACTATAAAACCACTTAAAACCCCTAGGAAAACTTTAAAAACCTAAAATCACTTTAAACCCTTAAAAACTAAAATAATTATAAAATACATAAAATCCCTAAAACCCCCTAAAAGCCATAGGTTTTGTCTAATTTGGGTTGAATTAATGTTAATCCAAAAAATCATGGTTATAGGAGAAAGGAAAATTTCAGAGGTCCGCATTCCGATCATAAACGTAATATACCTTTCTATGTTTCTAATAAGATGCTGTCTACTAAAAATAAGGACTCATATTCTAGTAATTTTGATTTCCTTATTACGGTTGGTCCTTCAGTTGAGGAAGAGATCTCCTCTTTAGCTCCTATTGTAGTGGTTCCTCCTCCCTCAGTTATGACTTCAAGAAATGAGGTTTGTCTTCCTATTCATAATTCATTTCACTGTATATTGGTGTAAATTCCCTAGGTAGGTGTTTTTTATGGTTCTTTCCCAGTAGTTGGTCATTCTTTTAGTGAGCTGTGGACCTCTATTGATCTTGTTCTTTCTTCAATTTTGTCGGATAATTATTATGGATCTGGTTTTGTTCTAGGTTATAGAAGTTCTGAATTGGGTATGATTTAATCCCTAGGTAAAAGGGAAGCGGGATCCATTTATTCATGCCAATAATCTATGTTCCTGGATGGTGTTATTGTGGTTCGTAGTGCTTTCTCTTTTCTTGATCTGAAAATGGAATTTGTTCGATATGGTACTGGTTTTGTCTTGAATAATGTATATGGATATGGTGCTGGTTCTAGATATGAAATATCCATCCCGGGTCTTCTTATTCCCCAAGGAATTAAGGGGTATTCTTCTCCTGGACCTATGTCTAAGTATTGGATTCATCCTGACTCTTTTACTTTAAGTAACAATCCCCTTAGTAATAAGCTATTATGGTGGATGAATGTGATATATATAGGGTCCCTTTCAAAACATGACCTAGGGTAATCATTATGACACTCAATTAGTTCCCAATATTTAAATTTAAATATTGGAATAATAGTGTCTCTAGAGTACTGGTAACAAAACAAAGGTTCACAACCTTATTTTTTCTCATAAATTGACTAGTTTTGGGAATTCTAAATTTAAAGTTCAAATGGAAATCCTAGATTTTATAATGAGGAATATTTCTCTGAATTAGAATCATTTTTCTAACTTTTCTTCTTAATCATAAGGAAAATTTTAGTGTCATTTAATCCCCACTTATTGTATGTTAAGACTCAGTTTTAATCATTATATCTTATTGAGTGCCTGATTAGGCCTATTAAAGTGGATTTTCCTACTTCATTTCATTTTTTATGTTTCCAATTTTAGTTTTTATCGATGGGTTCTATGGGAGGAAATTGAATGTAGGTTTTTTTCTGAATTCGGGTCTCCTCGTGTCTATATTGTTAATTTAAATGTGTTTAGGTTCTCAAAGGATAGATGTTAAGGCTACATGTATTGGACCTCTTCTATGGAGGACTTTAATTTACGAATTGTGGATGTCGGTATGGATGATATTTATTGATTTGGGTTGAGGTTTTATTGGAGAAATGACTATTAAAGGGTTTTGGGGAAGCTATACATAGTTGTTGTCAATTTCTCTTGGATTTCTAGGTTTTCATATTTGAAAACTAATTTTCTTCCTTTAGATATGTATGATCATATCCTAATTATTATCAAATATAGAGAGGTTTCTTACTTTGGAAGTTGTCATTAAAATTTTCTAATCTTTGGGAATATTAGGAATACTTTATATCTTTCGTCTCCTATTCATAGAATACTAGGGTCTCATGTTGTAAGATGTTCTATGATTACCAAAAATTAAATATGGTCAATAAGTCTCCTTGATTATCTCATTCCCATGTGTCTATACAACATTCTGGTGAAATTTTATTGATAAGGAAGGAATTACTTGGCTACCAATCATTTTTTCTTTCTTAGTGTCCCTTATGATTCCTTGATTTAAAATGAATTTAGTTATAAGTAAATCTAAAATAATTGACCTTGAATGAAACCCTCTTGGCCAAGAATAAGAGTATGGTTCTTTGTCTTAAGGATGGGACTGTAATTCAGCCTTCTTTTCCAACTCAGTGAAAGCCAAATTTAATTCTACTAAATTAGTTCATATTCAAAAGTGTGATGGTTCTTTTATTTTTGATCTATCTTCTATTATTTATAAGACCACTAGTTTTTCTTAGTCTTTTATTGGGAATTCTCATATTGAGACTGATTTTGGGAGAGTGAGATTGGATACCTTATTTTTTACTCTATTTCTCAGTCCTCTTGCAATATTATGGATAAATCTTTGGATCTAGTTTATGTTCATCATGAAAATTTCTCTATAAATTGTATAAAATCTTCGAGTCGCAATCACTTTAATTTGATTTTCTTTCATTAGTCTTGGCTGGTGTTTAGTTCCGTTATAACAATTTCTTTTTAAGAATTATTCATAATTAGGAACTTATTGCAGGAATCTAATAGATATATTTTTTTCTTTGATTTAAAAGTTTCCAAATTATTTCTCTCATTTTCATAACAAGATTATTTCATTATATAATATTATTTATAATTATATCTCTATGATTTTAGTGGATAGATTCAGAATTGATCTTCTTACTTATATCAATAAGGCCTAATATACCTTCATTACAAGGAGACATATTTCTGATAATATTTTTCATGCTTAGGAGTTAATGAGGGGTTATCACATGAATTTGGGAGTTCCTCAATGTTCTTTTAATATAGGCTATTTCAATGCCTTTAATTATGTTGAACAAGAGTTCCTTTGGGATTCTATTGACCTTCTTGGTTTTTCAGTCGGGTTCTCTTAATGGATTAAGATGTGTATCTCTTCTCCTATGTTTTTTATGAATATTAATGGGAGTTTACATGTTTATTTTCCTAGGGATAAATTATTGAGGCATGGTAATCACCTTTATCCCATTAGTTGTTTTGGATTTGTATGGATGTATTTTTCTAGTATCTTATAAAATGAGATTTTTTATTCTAAATCTTTTAAATTTCATTGGACATGTGGAAAAACATTCATTTCTTATCTCTATATTGTGGATGATCTTATTATGTTTTCTATTGGTGATCGAGATTTAATTTTCATCATAAATCCTCATTTGGATCTCTTTTCATCCTGGTCTGGGATGTCTGTTAACTTATTGAAATCAATAATGTTCATGGATGGTGTGACCTTGTAGGTTAAAAAAATTATTGGTGTTGTCATGGGAATTAGTATATGTTCATTACTGTTGTGTTACCTTGTGGTGCCTCTTATTACTACAATATTAAGAGTTATAGACTATACAATTTTGGAAGAGAAAATTGCTAATATAATAAAGGAATGGACAAACAATTTTATTTATTTTTTGGTCCGCTCCCACTATGATTAATATCTTTTTTTACATGAATTCTTATTGGTGAAATCATTTCATTTTTCCAAAAAAAATTATTATGTCAATTGAAGCTAAAATTAAGAGCTTCCTTTGGGAGGGACATTCATTGTCCATGTCTGGGACCAAAGTGTCTTGGGACTTAGTGGATAGATCTAAAGAGGAGGTAGGATTAGGGATAAACTGTATTAGTGGTTGGAATAAAGAAGCCATTGATAAAAATATTTTTTATATTTTCATACCCTTCTCTTCTTATGTTTGGGTGGATTGGGCTCTTATTTTTCTTCTTGGCCGCATCCAATTTTTGGTGGCCAAAGTTCCTTGTAATTATTCATGGACTTAAATAATGTTATTGGGGATACAGGAATTTCTCAAGGACCATATTTATCTATCTATTGGAAATGGATTATGTATCTCCCTCTGATCTGATTGTTGGATTCCTAGGGGAATGTATGTTTGTTCATTTATTATCATATTATTTTTTATTATAAGATCCTTAAATCATTCTTGGTTTTTGAAATTATTTATAATAGTGATTGCGATCCTCCATTGAAATTTTCTACCGAGTCCTAGGATTTTAGAAGGGTGAATATTTGACTTCCTTAACTTGGACGTAATAATGATGTGATCTCATATAATATAAATCTATATTTTTTCATTTATATTGTTTGGGAGGAGCTAAGAACAAAATTTATCATAGTTTTGTGGGATTATATTATCTGGAATTGGGTTACCCTAGCAAAGTACTCCATTATTCTTTGGTTGGTAATCCTTGACTGTTTGTCTACATAGGATAGGTTGCAACACATGGGCCTATATTTTCCCAATCATTGTATTCCTTTTATGACTACCATTTAGAGTATAGATCATTTTTTCAATTGTGAGTTATCTCAGAAGCATTATTCTTCCTTCTTGGGTCTTACAAATATAGATTATTCAAATAATACTCTTTCTGCTTCAATTAGTTGGTGTTCTGATAGATTTACTAAGGATTATTTACATAGTGTTTGGGGGAACTTGGGCTTGCCACCATGATGAATCTTATTTGGAAGGAATATAATTTTCAAATTCATGGATATGTCTCCCACTTTGGTAGTTATATTTGGATTAAATTTTAGATGGTTTTCCATTACAAGAACCTTTATTGTAATAATTTTCCTAATATAAAGGCTAATCAGGATCTGGTTCATTGGTGGAACTTACGGGGATCTCTTTTTTGATGTGGTTGTTGTTCCCTTATTTTATTATGCTTTGTGATTTTTGGATTGTTTCTTATGGGTGGTTCTTTTATTCTAATTTTGGGTTGTGTGTTGGTTGTCATGACTATGAGGTGTTGGTGTTGTGGATGTATGACTACAAGATCATGTTCGATGGGGATTTTTTTAGGTTTGGAGCTGAGGATGTATAGTGATATCTCATATTCGATGATGTGTATTGGATATTTTTTCTGGTGTTGTAATACTGCTGGTTGGATCATCTTCATGATAGGGTGGGGATGTTTTGTTGCTCTGTGGTTGGATTTTACTAGTTGTGCAGGTGGATTAGGCTTTGGATAGCGGTTGGAGGTTTTCCTTGTGTTTTATTCTATGTGTTTCTCTATTTGCCCTTCATTAAGGAATAGTTATAGGTTTCATTGGCTATTGGGAGATGGCTAGAGAGTTATGGATTTGATCGAGCTTGTTGTTCTTCTAGGGTTGTTTTAGGCTGGTTGGGACTCTTCTTGGGTATTTGGTAGGTGTGAGTATACGGTACAACATAGATGTGGTTATGATGATTTCTCAATACTTGGGGGTAGTTGGTGTTGTTTCTATGGTGCTAGTTTCATCTATATGAATCTTCTAGGAACTATGTGGGATACTGGTCTATTTAGATTCATGTATATTGGTGATTTTTGTTGGATATGGGGTGTTTTTATTTTGATTGGGATCATGTTTGGATGGACGGATAACATGTTGGATCTATGTTTTGGCTAGTTTTAGGATGTTGGATCGTGGTGTTTGGCTCTTTTTTGGCTTCTGGTTCATGGAGGTTATCTGCTAGGATCATCTATCATTGGCAGTTGGTTATGGTGGTTGGATTTGGTTGTGTGTCTTGATGCTTTATGCGAAGATATTCTTGGGGTATCTTGGATTCTGGCTTTAGTTCGTTCTTGAAGATTTGGATTTTGGATTTCGGATTCCTTGTGCAGCTAGTTGGTGGGGGTTCTTTAGGGTCACCTAAATTTACAAGTGGTTTTGGGTACTAGTTTTCAAGGCTTTCAAGTTGTGCAGAGGTTGGTGTCATGGATTGGGTTACATATGGATTTGATCTTGATTATTGTTTATTTGTGAGTGTGTGTGTGAAGGTGGTTTATTGTGCATGCATGTGAATTTTTTGACTGCATGGGTGATTGGGAAGGTTCTATCATGTTTGTGTTCTTGTGGGTGGTGGTGCATTCATGTGTGTGTGTGTGTGTGTTGTTTTTCTCTTGTTTTTGGGTTCTCCTCCATGGGTGTTGTCTCTACTTTGGGCCTTCCTTTTTAATGCTACTTCTTAGAGTGAATGTTGTCTTGGTTTTTAGTGTTTATGTGGATTCATCTGATGGTTTGATGTGGTTCTGAGATAAGACTTTCTACTTTTGTATTTTTGATGGTTCTCATACTGGTGTTGTTGGTGGCTAGATAGAGGTTCTGGTTAGGGTGTTAATTCGTGTTGTCCTTATGTGTATGAAGGACTCATGAGGTTATCATGTCATTCTATTTTTTTGGGTTCTTGGAAACTCTAGGGGGTTCATTGGAACGCTTGGTATCCAGGATTGGTTAGATGGGATTCAGAAAGTTCTCAGGATAGTTTTCCTAGTTTTAGTTTGGATGGTTATCATAATACTTCTTAGGCCTTTTGTTGTGTCCTTTCTTGAGGTCGTTTGGGATTTTGGTACGCTTCGATATTTTTTATGCTTTTGGCCTCTTGGCCAGTGGTTGGTTTACCATTGGGTGATTTTTGGTACTCTAATTCACTTTCATTTTAAATACTTCATTCGATTTTCCTTGCCGAAAACCCCTAAAAAACAAAAAATCATTAAAACCCTAAAAATCCTAAAAAACCTTAAAACCTCTCAAATTCCCAAAAACCCCTAAAATACCATAAAAATTCTACAAAATACCAAAAAATACATAAGAAAATAGAAAAATGTTTGAAATTAGAAAATCCTATGAAAATTTTAAAAACCTAAATGCGCTTAAAAACTCTAAAATTCATCAAAAACGCAAAAACACTAAAAAATCTTAAAACCCTTAAAATCCCTAAAAACTAAAAATCATACAAATCCTAAAAAATCCCTAAAAATGCATAAAAATGTAAAAAAAACTAAAAACCCTAAAAACCCTGAAAATCCCTATAAACCTTAAAAACCTTAAAACACTTAAAACCCCCCAAATACCTAAAATCACTAAAACCCTAATAAACCCTAAAAGACCCAAAAAAACTCTAAAACCCATAAAAACCATAAAAATACCTAAAACCCTTTAAAACCCAAAAACACATAAAACCAAAACACCACTAAAAACTATAAAACCCCTTAAAACCCCTAAAATGGTTTGAAAACTCAAAAACAAATCCCTTAAAACCCCTAAAAACAAGAAAACCCTAAAAACCCGAAAAATTCCACAAAAACAATTAAAACCCAAAAAAACCCAAAAAACACTAAGAATTACTAAAACCCCATAAAAATACCAAAAAACCCTAAAAAATTATAAAACATAAGAAACACTTAAGACCCTAAAAACCCCTATGAAAATATTAAAACCATTAAAACACTTAAAACCCCTAAAAAACAAAAAATATATAGAAATACAAAAAAAATCTGAAAACCCCTAAAAATGATAAAACCCCTAAAAATAATAAAACCCCCAAAATCCTTAAAAACCCTAAAACCAACTAAAAACTCAAAAACAACATTTAACCCTGAAAAATGTTAAAAACTAAAAAAAATTAAAAACGTAAAAAACTAAAAAAAAACCCTAAACCCCAAAAACCCACAAAAACCCTAAAAACCCTGAAAGCCATTAAAATTCCTAAAAACCATTATAATCATAAAAATACTAAAAAACCTATAAAATAGAAAACCCTAAAAATAAGGAATAACCCTAAGAGATCCTTAAAAATATAAAAATTCTTAAAACACCTAAAAACCGACAAAATGAAAAAACACTAAAAACATTAAAAACCCTAAAAACAATAAAAACTACTAAAAACAATAAATCCTTAAAAACTGATAAATACCCTAAAAATAAAAAAAACTATAAACCCCATTAAACCCCTAAAACATTAAAAAACTCAAAAAAACATAAAAACCCAAAAAACCTCAAAAAACCCCTAAAAACTAATAATACTAAAAAACCCCCAAAAACCAAAAAACCCTTAAAAACACTAAAAATCAAAAAAAATCCCTACCAATCCATAAAAATTTCAAAACTACTAAAAACCCCCAAAAATCCTTATGAAACCCTTAATACCCTAAAATCACTTAAAATACCTAATAATGTAAAAACTTTAAATTCTAGAATCCCCTAAAAACACTAAAAACCATAAACCCCTAAAACCTCTAAAAACCATAAAAACCCTAAAAATCCACAAAAACCTAAAAACTGCTAAATAATCTAAAAACAATTTAATCCCCAAAATAGGATAAAAACTATAAATAACCATAAAACTAAAAAACTCAAAAATACCCTAAATCCAAAAAAACCATAAAAAACCTAAAACCGTCAAAATCCTTAAAAACATTATAAAGCATAAAAATCCCAAGAATCCCTAAAAATTTATAAAAATTAAAAAAACCATAAAACCCCTGAAAACCCTAATAAAACCTTAAAATTTTAAAAACACTTAAAACCCCTAAAACACAAAAATTGAAAAAAACCCAAAAACCCAAAAACCCTCAAAATCCCTAAAACCCTAAAAATAATAAAAATCCCTAAAAGGAAAAACCCCTAAAAAAATAAAACACCCTTTAAAACCTAAAAAAATGTAAATACCATAAAAACTTTAAAAACACCCTAAAATCTCTAAAAATACCTAAACACCATAAAAACCTCTAAAAACCATAAAAACAGAAAAAATCCCAAAAACTCCTAAAACCAATAAAAACTATAAAACCCTTAAAATTCATAAAAATGATAAAAACTAAAAAAACATTAACACCGATAAAAAATACAAAAAACCCTAAACACCCTAAGAACTCTAACACCCCTAAAATTTCAAAAATCCTATAAAACCCCCCAAAATCCCTAAACCCTAAAATTAAATAAAACCCTTAAAATTCACTAAAACCCGAGAAACAAATATTAAAACATTAAACACCCCTATGAAAAACATAAAAACATAAAAACAATTAAAATCAATAAAAACCTAAATATTATAAAACCATAAACACTTAAAACACTAAAGATCATAAAACCCCTAAAAACATAAAACCCCCTAAAATCCATAAAAAATCTAAAACCCCTTTAAACCCCTAAAAATATTAAAAAACTATAAAAATTCATAAAATCTAAAAAAACTAAAAAAACACCCTTAAATCAAAAAAATAACCATAAAAATCAAAAAAAACATTAAAACCCTTCAAAATCCATAAAACCCTAAAAACCTGAAAACCCAAAAAATCCGAAAAGAATCCTTAAAATACTAAAAAGTTTAAAAAACCTTGAAAACCTTGAAAACCCCTAAGAAAACTCGAGATGGATCAAGGAAGGAAGACAGGTGAAAATGGGTGCCTTGCGCGGTCCCTGATCATGTCATCGTCTGATGGTGAGGTTGTAGCACCGGATTTGGCTCGGCCAGAGCTGTGTGGTCACAAGGAGATCATCCAGCTCTACAAGTATCCACCTCTATCTAAAGATGTGGGAAATGAGCATTAGGAGATGTGAGGGTTGAAGGCCTCCTTTGCGGAGGCGGTGAAATCAGCGGCCTCGCTTACTTTCTCGGACTATGGTGCTCCATAGCCTAGCCATGTGATAAAAAAAGCGCGGGTGGACCATGTATCGGAAAACTGTGAGTCAGTGGAAGAGAGAATCAATCTATGTCTCTCTTCCATTATCACATGAGTATTGATTACAAAGGGAGAACTTATTTGGAAATTTGTTGACCTTGCCAAACGGATTGCGTGATTTTGGGATTCCCTAAATGGAAGATGATCACGATCGGGAGGGGGTTCTATCACATTGTTTTCTCGTCGGATGAAGGGAAAAGAAGGGTATGGAGCTTCGACTCCCTTAACCTGAAACCTGGCCTCCTCTAGATTCAGGATTGGGAAAGTAATTTTGATCCCTCGAATGTTTAGAATACCTCTGCGCATGTATGGATCAGAATTTGCAAACAAAGTTGGCTATACTAGCATCCCCGAATTCTATAGGACATTTCATCCTTGGTTAGAATTTCCTATTCGTATCGACAAGGAGACGGACAACCCAAGATATGGTCACTATGTGTAGGTCCTTGTGGAGGTTGATTTGGCAGCCACACTGGTGTATGAGGCGGTGCTCAACAATCTGGAGGATAGTTTCACTCTGGAAATTCAATAAGAAATGAAGCCTAAAATCTTCTCCCACTGCAGGTTGCATGGCTATATTGTTTTTGATTGCCTCAAGGTGAAGGTGTTATCTTTATTCAATCTAAATGGAAATGATTTTGCAACCTGTAGAAGGCACTACAGCACCGAGACTGGGAAGGGTTAGGCTCCTCATGTCTCCCCCAATGCACATGCGACACATGTACAACATTCTGAAGGCATGAATGTTGACTCTCTAGTGCCTCCCATTCTGGGACATGATGTTTTGGTTCCCCTGATATAGGCCCACTATCCAAATCTTTGTTTTCAGGAGGAGTATCTTCAGCCACAGACATCTACTGTTGCCCCAGATGAATGTCACTGCCTCATCCTGGCTACTGACTCTAATGGTATTTCTCCTATGAGTGATCCCCAAGTAGTCTCCTCCCCCCGAATTTCTCTGAGGGGGTTGGTGGTTGTAAGCTCTGAAGGACATCTGGCTGCATCTACTTCTGCCCTGAGTCCCCCTGAGATGATCGCTGCACCCGTGTCGGTTGAGATGATGGTGGAATCGCCTTCCCTTGCATTGGATCCTTTGAAGGAACCCATCCCTGAGATGAACTTGACTGCATCTGATGACTCCATCACGTTTTTTCCCCAGGTAGGGTTGTGAGAAGGACCTAGGTATGGGATGTTCCTGAATAATTGTGCCCCCTAAATAGGTTCACCTTTCTCAGTGTAAGCTTTTGGTCTTATGAGGTAGAGGATCAGCCTGATGAGGTTAGTGGATAGATGGAGGCACCCAATCCCGATAAGGTTCAACATCAGGTGGTGGATTCTTAGAGGGCGGAAGATCTTGCCTCCAAGTATCGGATCACGGAAATGGGGGAATCTTCTTTTAAGAAGAACCCTGTAGGTAGGCCAAAGAAGAAAGAGAATAACGGTAATGTGAACTCCCCTCATGCTACCTCTGGCACTATGAACTCGCCTACTGTGAGGGGAAATGGCCCCCTAACCCAATGAGAATCTTGTTCTAGAATTTCCAAGGGCTTGATAATTCTCCCAATACATCAGGCCTCTAACTTTTTATCTCCTCTCAGAGGCCTAGTCTTATTAGTATATCTGAACTGATGATACCCTTTGGGAGTTAGAAGGGTTTCAATTGGAGCAGTCTTGGGTACTTATTTGTTTCTAAAGACTGTAATGACAGTGGCTTGGATAATTTTTGGGTGCTCAAATAGGATGATATGGAGGTGTTGTCCGCTGAAGATATTGCCCATATCATTACCCTAGGAGCTATTTGTAATGATACCCTGTTTTCGATTTCCTTTGTGTACACTCCTTCTCCTGCACTAGGAGAATAATCTTGTGGAGGAAGATTATCCAACATTGTGGATCCATTGATTGTAAATGGGTCATTATTGGTGACTTTAATATAGTTTTGAATCCAGATGAGAATATTGGTACCAATTTCTCCTGGTCGGCTGCTGCATAATTATCCAACTGTCTGGACTCTTGTTACCTCACCTAAGTTCCCATTGCTGGAGCTTCCCTCATATGGGGAAGATTTACTATCAATGGGAAACAAGCTAGAAAATTGGACAGGTGTTTTTACCAGATTAGTGAAAACAGTGCTCTCTCTGACATTTCTAGGTTTACCCTTCCAAGTTCCACTCGGATCACAACCCAATTGTCATTGACCTCTCAAGGGGTTCCTCAAGATCATCCCCCTTTCCCTTTAAGTTCAATAACTCTTGGATCACAATTCTAGGTTGTAGGGAAATTATAGTTAGTGGGTGGGCAAGCCCTTCCCAAAGAAGTCACTTCTTTAGTATGGATCTCAGGTTGAAGAACATTAAATCTATTCTCAAAGATTGGAGTAGGTCATATTTTTCCAAGATGGGTGAGGAGATTAAGATCGATGAACATCGGCTTGCCTCCATCCAACTTGCCACCTAGTTTCTGCCTTTTCCCTCTCGGGAGGAGGTGCATGCTCGTGCGAGGTTGGATGATCATCTAGACCTGAAGGAGAATCTAGCCAAGATTCAGTTCAACACCAAGTGGCTCAAGTATGGGGATCATAATTACATGTTTTTACATCGAATAAAAAGGGAAAATAAGGATAAGAAATTCCTGAAAACTATTGGCATTAATGGGTCAGTTTTTACCTCATAGGTGGCCATCTACAATGCGGTGGTGGAATATTTCAAGGATTTGTAAACTGATAATGATAAAGGGTACTCCCTCCCTTTGATGGATTCCATTCTGTCTTGTGTTAATGAATATCAACACAGATAATTAATGTGTGTTCCCTAAGAGGATGAGCTAAGATCTTCCCTATTATCCCTCAATATAGAAAGTGTGACGGGCCCGGATGGTTTCAATAATATGTTCTTCATGTTTTATTGGGATATTATGCACATGTAAATCACAAATGATGTTAGGGAATTTTTCGAGTCCAAATATTTCCCACATGGTACCAACAATAATTTCATTACTCTAATTCCAAAGAAAGAGAATGCTCTAGATATTGGAGACATTCATTTGGTCTCCATTGGAAACACCATCCCTAAAATTATTATGAAGATTCTGGTCAAGATAATGGGGAGACTTATGGGGGATCTTATTACCCCTAATCAATTTGGTTTTATCCCATGGAGGAACATTCATAACTATTTATTCAAAGCCTTAGAATGTATTAACATCATGAGGAAGCACTCCAAACATGGATAAATTGCCTTAAAACTTCACATCTCAAAGGCTTTTGATACCATTAAGTGGATATTAATATACAAAGTGTTATCTAAATATGGTTTCTTAGATAGTTTCATTATTTTGGTGTCTGTCAGTGCTTGTTAATGGTTCCCATAAGGAGTTTTTCCCATTCCCATGTGGAGTTAGGCAGGGAGACCCTTTGTTTGGTATTCTCTTGGAGGTTGTTGAATATTATTTGAGTAGGTGTCTCATTGACCTCACGTAGACTGGGCTTTTCAATCCAATTAATTCAGCGAGGGACCTTCAGGTGCCATCTCATCTTCTTTACGCTGATGACATCCTCCTCTTTGGGTAGGCTAATAAGAAGATGTTGTCCTCTATTTGAATGATATTTCTCCATTATGAATGTGTGGTGGGGCAATCCATCAGTTGGAGAAAATCCTCCATCATCTTTGGGGAGGGGATCTCCCCCTCTAGGTTGTTATGCAATGCTCTCTTCCTTGGTGTTAAGAGAGGATCACTCCCATTTGATTATCTGGGTGTCCCAATTTTTTGGGGACTCATTAAGAGAAGCTATCTTGAGAAAACAGCAAGAAGAATATTACTTCAACTTGCTAAATGGAAACTCAAGTACCTATCGCAAGCCGAGAGAGTTTGTCTCATCAACTCAGTTATAAATTCTATGTTCACATATGCCTTCTCCATCTACAGGTGGCCAGGTAACCTCATCAGGGGCCTGCAGGAAAAGATTAGAAATTTTTCTTGTACAGGCTGTACTAGTAGACAAAATTTGGTCCCTGTGGCCTGTAGGGATTGTACTAATCCAACTGAGCTAGGTGGGCTTAGAATCAAGGACCTTAGGAGATTAAATGATGCCCTTTTGGACAAATTCACCTGGGTTCTACTTGATTACAATGATAATGGTCTGGGATTCTGTTGGGAAATGTTTACACAAAAACTTTGTGATGGGTTCTCTAGATATTTTCCATCTTTGGTTTAGTCATCCATCTGAGGTTCTTACATGGTCATCATGGAGCATTCAAAATGGATTATTTCAAAGTAGTCAGATCTGAATGTCTAGTCTACAACATAGCTTGATAGGCCCATGTTGGACACTGTGGTCCCCCCCCCCCCCATCGACTCATGGGACATGTAGATTTCTTGCTTCATATGTCGACTTGTGTTGTTTGCGGTACTCCTTCATGATAACACTTATAGGCAGATCCAAGAGTCTAACTTTGTTAAGAGAGACCTATTAATATGGAAGCCCAATATTTTTGGGTGGATAAATGTGAAATATTTATACCAGTCTATGTGTCCACGTGGTCCATCTCCTCCAACCTGTCTTTCAAGATTTAGAAGTCCATTTATCCCCCCAGCCAACCACCTACTTCTTTAGAAGCTCTGGAAGAACCAGCTGCCACTTTAAGAACAACTGAAAAGGGCTGGACATAGCCTCGCATTGGTATGATTCCACTTCTTTGGAGTTTAGGAATACATCCATCACACTTTTCTTCAATGAAAGTTTGTTGCGGAACTTTGGGAGTACCTATAGATATTTTTCAGGTTTCCCCTCTCCTTGGAAAGTCTGCTTTTTGAGCTGCTGTATATATTGTTTAATTGGCCATACAGCAGGCAGGTGTCCAATTTTCTACATGTTTCTATTTCTTCCATTGTCTCCTACACCTAGGCTTCTCGAAATGCTACTACATTCAACAAAAAATGACTCTCTTTCCATGGTGGTGTTTTGCCTACCACACGGAGATTCATGTGGCGTCTCATATCCAATCTAATTCAATGGATAATAATGTCAATGATATTATCCTATTTTGGCTGCTCAGTGTTGCTGGTAGGAAAAAGAAATTGTGGATTCTTAAGTACATTCGCTAGATCCCCTCGATTTCTTCCTATATCTAGGTCAACGTGGATGGTGCAACACTGGGAGCACCGGGACCCTCAGGGTGTGGCGGGATATTCCGTACCCACCATGGATTCATCAAAGGATGCTTTCACCATTTCATTGGGAATGGGTGTACCATTGAAGTAGAATTTTGGGCCATGATAAAGGCGGTCAACTTTGTTGTACAGTTCAGATGGAACCCTCTCTAGCTTGAATCAGACTCTTTGTTTGTGGTGGAGGTCCTTAAAACCAAATCAGGGAGAGTCCCTTGGATGGTTCTTCACTAATAGATGGAATGCTTCATTTCTTGACAAGGGCTGAGCCTTTATGTCACACATGCCTACCGGGAGGCGAACTCGGCTGCAGATGCACTTTCTAAGAAGGCGATTGTGGAAAAGAGTTCAATATGGTCGCATGTTGCCACATCATGCTGCTTAAGGTTTGTGGAGTCTGATATGAAGTGTGAGATTTACACCGGGGTCTGAAATCCCCCTTGTAACGCTTTCTTGTTTGCTTTCTTTTCTTTATAAATTATGGGGGGTCAGGTTCACCTCGTCGCGAGCCTTATTTTGCGTAAGAAAACCTTTAAAACCTAAAAAAATAAAACCTTTAAAAAATTAAAAAATTAAAAAAATATTAAAAGACCCTAAATAAACAAAAAATCGAAAACCCTCAAAATCACTAAAAACCCAACAAACCCAAAAACATTCTAAAAAATCTGTAAAAACCCTGAATGTGTAAAAAATATTAAAATAAAATGGCGATTTCAAAAGCTCTCCCACCTGGTGCTCTGACGTTCATGGAGGCAGCTTCCTCCTCCCTTCCAGAACTTCCGGCAAAGGGGGTTGGCCCGGCTTGTCCCCTGGTGCTTTCTATCAAGGAGGCGCTCCTTCTTCATAGACTTATGGGCGCAGATCTAGGGCAGAATGTTGAGGCAGCGGATCCTGTGGTGGAGTTTTCTAATGCTCTCCCACACAATGGTCAGGCGGTCTCAGAGGAAGCTCTTTCTTCCGATCTAGGTCCTCCGGCGAAGGGGCTCGGCCTGGCTAGGCCCCCAGTGTCTTCTTTCAAGGAGGCGCTTCTTCATCAACGACTTGTGGGCACGGATCAGGGGAAGAGCATGTTAGTGGCGGACACTACGGTGGCGGCTTCCTTCATGGAGTTATGGCACCCAGTGATCTAGGTTTCTGTGTCTTCCTTCGCAGCGACGACTATGGATATTCAATGGACTCTTGTTGCGCGGTTTGGCATGGACAAGCCTCCCCTAGAACTCTTTCAAGAGTGTGTTCAGAAGTGGGGCCTCGATTTTCCACCCGTGGTTTCTCATATGGGGAACAATTACTTCTTTTTGGTCTTGGATTCTAGAGAGGATTTTTTTAATGCGTGGTGTAGGAGTCCTCTCTCAATGGGGTGCTGGTGTTTCCCCCTTTCACGGTGTTCTATGGATGTGCATCATGGCTGTGAGTTCTCAAGTGCTGCGGTGTGGATTTCCCTCCCCGGCCTTCCCCTCCCCTTTATGAATGAAGCATTTCTCATGATAATTGGGGATTCGTTGGTCCATTACCTTTTCTCGGATCTTCGCACTATCCATATGTCCGAGGATTTGGTAGCTCGGCTCTGCGTGGAGATAGATATCACCCGGCCGATTCATTATCATCTGGTACTGAGGATAGAGCGAATGTAGGATCTTCAGTAACCCCTTGTATATCCAGTCTACCCAATGTTTTGTTCTTTATGCCATATCTATGATCATTCTCTATAGGTTTTTCGTAAGTTTCGAATGAAGGGTCCTATTTAAAGAGTGCGGCTGAGGTCCTCTGAGCATCCCCCTTCAGGCGGAAAATGAACTGACGAGGAGCAGTGAGTTTGGGGCCCCTTGATCAGGGTGTTGTGGCCTCCTATTATTCTCCAGTCGGGGAGGGTGATTCCCTTTCCAGGTGTGGTACCATTTTTGTGTGGGATTCAGGTGGTGGTGATACAATTCATACTTCCGAGGCTGGCCATCTTGTTCAAGGTTTGTATCTCTTAGGGCTTCTTCTTCGAATGAATTTGCTGGCAGAACAATGGATCCCCAAGATCCCTTTCTTTCCTGTATTTACGCTCATTTCTGGACAGAAGAAGCAGGTGGTTTGTAAGTCTACTATATTGGGCAGGTTGGAGTTATTATCCCGGGGTTCATGTCCAGTGGTGTTCCCCCTCTTGGCATGCTCTGTGGCTCCCCCAGGTGAAGTTAAGTCAGCACCTCTCTCTGTCTCTCCCCCTATGCCCCTTGATTTGTCTCCTGAGCAGAGTTCTGGGCCAGTTGTTTTTTTTATTCTCCAAAATTCATAGGTAGGGTGTTGGCATTGGGTGGAGCTTTTTCTGTTCCACCTTTCTCACAGGCGGCGCCAGGGGTTCATACTAGAGAAAGAGCTAGAGCTGAATTTCATCAATGTGCATCATTTTCTTCTGATGGTAAGGGTCAGGAGTCTGGGGCAGTTCCAGACAGATCCTATTTAATGTTTAAAGACTTAGTGTGGAATGGCTGGGGGCTTGGAGCCAGGGTTAAGTCTGACTTCCTTATTAATGAATTGGTTAACAAGCAGGTCTCACTGGTGGCATTTTTGGAACCAAAACATGATTCCAACAAGATTTCTGATTACACCCAAAAGCATAAGGTTCGTGGTTTTTTACATGGGGATCCTCTAAATTCCCATAATTGGCTCTTTTGGAAGGATCACATAAGTGTGGACCTCATTAGTGCAATAGTCCAGGCTTTGAATACTAAGATATATGTGGGGCTTCAGGAGTTTTCCTTCTCCTTCATATATTCCAAGTGTAACCCGCAGGATCGCGTGGTGTTATGGGGATATCTTGAAGGTTTCAACCCAGAGGGCGCCACTTGGGTTCTCTGTGGGGATTTTAACCTAATTTCTAATCTAGAGGAGAAGAAAGGTGGCAGCTTGTTTCCCCAGAATGATAGTCAGGATTTTGTCTCCTTCATGGCTAGAAGTGGCTTTCTAGATGCAGGGTTTGAGGGCTGTATTTTCACCTGGTGTAATAATCAACAGGGGGGAGAAGATCATATTGTCGTCTTAATATATGTATGATGAATGAGGTGTCCATTGCTATGTTTCCTGATTTCAAAGTCACTCACTTGACGTGGAGTCTCTCGGATCATTCTCCGCTACATATCTCATTTCGTGCAGGTGCAATGCATGAGGATCATTTTTATTTCACTAAGTCATGGGTATCGGATCCGGGGTTTCTGGAGGAGGTCAGGAGAGCATGGGATACACAACACCGGGGGAATCCTTATATTACCTTTCATAATAAGCTCAGGCGAGTCAATAATAGGCTTCGAGAATGGAGGAAAACCATTCCTGACCGTGATCACAATGTTGCTGAAATCAGTGAGGAGGTGGATAGATTGGAGGCTAAACTAAAACAAGCATGGGATGAACCATACTTTACTGAGAATAGAGTGAATAAATATGCTTTAGATGACATTCTCATGAGATAGGAAAGATTGGAAAGAGGAAGTTCTCGGGTGAGATGACTTCGAGAGGGAGATCGGAATTCGGGGTACTTCCATGCTTGCATTAAGGAGGATCAGAGAATACAGAGGCCAAACATCCAAAGGGAGGACAGATCTTTTTCTTCAGACAGGGAGGAAATTGGGGTTTTGGAAAATTTAGAAGTGAAGTCCCTAATGGCTAGTCCTAATATGATCATGGAAGGGGGTTACCCGAGGGCAGAGGAGGAGTTTTTTGAGGGTATCCCCACTAGTGTTTCGGGGGTCATTGATGACGGCATGAGGAGACTTCCGGTGGAGGGTGATGTGCATGAGACAGTTTGGTCCTTGAATCCAGACAGTGCCTTGAGTCCTGATGGTTTTCTTGGGTCTTTTTATAGGGCGACTTGGGACATCATTAAAGGTGATCTGGTTCGTGAAATCCAGGACTTCTTCCAGGGGGGTCTCTCCCTCGTATTTCCTGTGCAACCAAACTGGTACTCATTCCTAAGGTGATTAATCCTCAGTCCATTGACCAATACATGCCCATTATAATGTGTAACTTATCATACAAAATCCTAGCCGGTATACTCAATAGGAGAATGGCCACCCACTTAGACTCATGGATTAATCATGAGCAGCATGGATTCATTAAAGGCAGGTCAATCCAGGGTGCGATTGGTTTGGCCCATGAAATGATAAGTGGGATCAATAACATGTCCTTTGGGAGAAATATTGTGGTCAAATTGGATATGAGCAAGGCGTATTATTGAATGGAATGGTGATTTATGCTAAAAGTCTTGAAGTGCATGGGATTCTTCAACTGGACAATTGATCTCCTCTTTCGTTGCTTCAGCTCAGCGGGGATCTCTACCTCTTTCATGGGTAAACAATTTGGCTTCTTCAAGGCTTGTCGGGGGATCAGTAAAGGGGACCCTTTGTCTCCCTCCATCTTTATTTTTTCTCAAAATGCCTTTAGCTGCTACATCAAAAAGGGCATTGTCACTGGGAAAATTCTCCCCTGCCATAGCAGTCATACCATGAGAAGCATCTCGCACATGATGTTCGCTGATGACACAGTTCTGTTCATTAATGGTATTAGAATATCAGTGAAAGGGTTGAAGAGGGTTCTTAAGGAATATTGCAAGTGGAGTGGATAGGTGGTAAATTCAGACAAAAGCCTCTTCTTCACTGTAATGAGTGCCTCTCCGAGGAGGGATCAGGACATAAGGGCCATGCTGAATATGAAGAAGGGTATTTTTCCGGTGTATTGTCTGGGAGCTCCAATCAGCCCATCTTCCCTCAGTGTGAAGCATTTTGATAATCTCATTATCAATATTACTAGGCGTATTCAAAATTGGAAAAACAGGTTTTTTTCCTTTGGAGGCCGTATGAGTCTGGTTAACTGTGTGTTAGTCTCCACGACGATGCATGTTTTGTCTACCATGACGGATCCGGAAACTATGTTTTCAATCCTGGACAGAATAATGGTGTCTTTTATTTGGGATGGGCAGATGGAGGGCCGTCATCACTGGGCTTCAGGTAAATGGATGGTTAGACCCCTTTCAGAGGGGGGAATAAATTTAATGAGCTTTCCCTCAACCATTCAAGGACAACATGCCAAGCTCACTTGGGAGGTCCTAGAAGGAAGAACTCTATGGGTTTGAACAATGCATAATTTTCACGGCCTTAATGGGAATAGTCAGAGAAGGCATCCTTCTAAGATATGGAACCTGGTGCAACCGTATTTGGAAAATATGCAACAACATTCTCAGTGGATTATCGGAAGGGGGGACATAAGCTTCGGGCAGCAGGATTGGGGGGTAGGGAGGTCGTGGTTCCCGGGCTATCCAGATCCAGATATCTCCTTTAAAGAGGCTTCCTACCATATGAGGTTCCTCAAGGCCATCCTCAACGGAAACCAAATGGATATTTTTAATTCTATTTTTTCAAATGATGATGATGACCAGTTATTTTTCACAGGTGCCTCATCGGGTGCCTTCTCCATCAAAGACTTTGATATCTTGACAAGAGAGGTGGTGAACATCGACCGGTGGGGGGAGACTCTAAGGTGTAAAGTGATTCCTTCCAAATTCAATTTTTTAATGTGGAGAGTGAGACACAAGGCTCTACCAACTGATGCTAACCTTCAGCGAATGGGGATCCTAATGGTCTCCCAATGCTAGTGTTATAGGTCTCCGTGCACAGAATCTGTGGGGCACCTTTTTTACGATAGTGAATGGGCAAGTGGGGTCTGGCAAACCTTCGGGTCCTTTTTTGGATAGAATGGCTACGATGAAAACTCATAGGACGCTCTTCATTCCTGATTTAGGGGAGCTGAAAACCAAGGTGCTAAAAGGAAAGCAAGAGTACTCATTCTCACTGTTGGGTGATGGACTATATGGCAGGCCTGAAATAAAAAGCGCCATAGTATCTTCTCGGTCTCTCAGGTCAGTATTCATTTTAGGGTTAAAAATATTGTGTTGGACCTGCTTTGGCTGTGGCCAGACTGCAAGTCGGCCCCCTCCTTACATGCCATTATTACTGGGTGTGCTGAGGATCGTCGGGCTGGCTCTCTTGGACTTGGGAAGTGGGTGAGGTGGCGGGCCCCGCTACAGGGATTGAAGCTCAATGTCGATGGCTCGCTGATCGGAGGGGAGATGTGGTGAGGGGGTGTCATACAAGATCAAACCAAGTCTGTACATGCAGTGTTTTCTGCTTCATTTGGGGGAGGTGATGCGCTTCAGGCAGAAGCCCATGCTATGGAAGCAGGTTTGCAGCTGTGTGTGAGTAGGAACATGGTGGTGTCTTCGGTGGAAACTGATTCATTGGTGTTGTTCAATGCACTGCAAAATAAATGCAAGATACCATGGTGTATTATTTATACAGTCAGGCGCTGCCAGGCTGTTATTGGGGCGTGCATGGAAATCTCTCATACGTGGAGGGAGGGCAACATGGTGGCAGACTTCATGGCATCTACGGAAACATAAAACTGTACTTTTTCATCTTTCTCATCATTGGGGTCCTTTCCTACAGAGGGTTTGAAGTTTTTCATAGATGATGCTTTGGGGTTGTATTACTTTCGACCCCCGTGACTTCTTTCCTTGTATTGGGATTACTGAATAGAATAACAATGTTAACATTCAAGTCAAGTCATGTAAAAAATATTAAAAACCATAATAAACCAAATAAACCATTAAACACCAAAAAAAAATTAATACCCATAAAAACTAAAAAATGAAAAAAAACCTTAAAAGACCGTAAAAACCAAAAAACACCATAAAAACACGGAAACCCCCTAAACACTCTAAAACCCCTAAAAACCCTAACCCCCCCAGAAAACTATAAAAACCCTTCAAACCCCTAAACATGTTAAACCCCTAAAAAATTAAATAATGGAAACAACCCTTAAAAACTATAAAATGACCCTAAAAACCCTAAAAATCCTCTAAATCCAAAAAAACTTAAAAAACAGAAAAATCCAAAAAAAAAAACTCCCATAAAAACATAAAAACCATAAAAAAATATTGAAAATCTCTAAGAAAACATTAAAACCATAATAACAATTAAGACCCCTAATAACCCAAAAATGAAAAAACCATAGAATTCCATAAAACTCCTAAATACCATAAAAACCACTAAAAACATAAAAATCCCTAAAACCCCATAAAAACCTTAAAAAAACTAAAACTCAAAAAACCCATTAAACCCTTAAAAAATTAAAAAACACTAAAAAACATTAATGACCCTAAAAAACTCAAAAAACCCTAAATCCCTAAAAACACCTAAAAACCGATACAAATTCATCAAACCCAAAAACCCATAAAAATGAAAGTCCTAAAAACCCAATAAACACCTAAGAAAATGTTACCAAACAAAAAATTATATACACCCCTAAAATATCTTAAAAACTAAAAGAACCCTGAAAACCCTAAAAAGACATTTCGTACCCTAAAACACTCAGAATCCCTAAAACACTTAATAACCATAAAAATCCATAAAAATCCAAATAAATTACAAAATATGTAAAAACCCTGAAACCCTTGAAAAACCCTATGAAAACAATTAAAACTGAAAAACACTTAAAACCCTTAAAATACCAACAAAATTCTTACAACCCGACAAGACCCTAAAAACCCTGAAAAACCTAAAAACCCTTTAAATCCTTAAAAATCCCATAAAAAAACTAAAAACCATTAAAAAATATAAACACCCTATAAACTGTTATATTTTAAAAAAACTCTAAAAACCATAACAACCCTTAAAATTAAAAAAACCTAAATACCCAAAAAAATCATAAATCCCTAAAAATTCAACAAAACCCCCTCAAAATCCATTAAAACTACAACAATCCTAAAAAATTCCTAAAAATGCCTGAAACATAAAAACTCCAAAAACCCAAAAAAAACACTAAGAAAACCTTAAATACCCAAAAACACTTAAAAACACTAAAGAACCCAAAAAAAATAAACACCCTAAAAACCACAAAATACCGTAAAACCCTAAAAACTCTCATATTCCCCAAAAACCCAAAAAACCATAAAAATCCTTAAAAGTCCCTAAAAACATTAAAAACCATAAAACAATAAAAACCCTAAAAACTAATAAATATCCTTTTAAAATACCTTAAAACCCATAAAAAATCATAAAACCATAAAAAGAATAAAAACCTTGAAAACCATAAAACCCCATAGAATCTTCAAAAACCCCAAAAAACTCACAAAATATCTTTAAAAATCCCAAATATTCCATTAAATATTTAAGAAACCTAAAAATCCCTAATAAAACGTTAATAACCTAAAAACAATTAAAGCCACTAAAAATTAAAAAACACTAAAGATCTAAAAAACCCTAAAAGATCCTAAAACCCCTCAAAATTCCTAAAAAACATAAAACCCATAAAAGGCCCTATAAATACCAAAAAAACATAAAATCCCATAAAAATCCCTAATAAAAACATAAAACCCAAAACACATAAACCCCCTAAGAAACCTAAAAAGTGAAAAAACCATAAAATACCATAAAACCGTAAAACCCACATAGAACTATAAAACCCCTAAAAACCATAAAAACTCTAAATATCCATAAAAAACATAAAACCCATTAAAAAATATAAAACCCCTTTAAAACCATAGAAACGTTAAAAACTATAAACCCTTAAAAACTCTAAAAACACCCAACCCATATAAAAACCTATAACCCATAAAACCCCATAAAACCCCTCAAAATCTACCAAAACCCTAAATCCCATAAAAATACAAAAAAATCTTTCAAATCCCAAAAAAACACTATAAACATAAAGAACCTTAAAAACTATGAAAAAAACTAAGAAAATCATAAAACTTAAAAACACTTAAAACCACGAAAAAACTATAATATGCTAAAAACCATAAAAACACTAAATGATCCTAAAAATGTTAAAAACCCTCAAATATACTTGAAAAGCCTTAAAACCCGTAAAAACATAAAAACCCACAAAAAACCAGAAAACACCTAATAAAACCATAAAAATCTAAACACACATCAAACCCCTAAATAACCAAAAAAATGCTAAAAACTCTTAAAGGCCCTAAAACCCTAAAACCCCATAAAACCCATAAAAACCTCAAAAAATCATAAAAACCATAAAAATAAATAAAAATCCTAAAACCCCTAAAAAAATAAAATAACCCTTTAGACCCATGAAAATGTTAAAAAACTAAAAAACCTTAAAACCCTAAAAAATAAAAAAACCCCTAATAACCCAAAAAAATAAAAAATATCCAAAACCCCGAAAACCCCTAAAAAACTAGAAATTTATAAATACCTATAAAAATCATAAAAATCCATAAAAATTCCTAAAAATTAAGACACCCTAAAATCCATGAAAAAATAGATGAAAACCATAAAAATAAAATCACTTAAAACCCCTAAAAACCTAAATAGTGCTAAAATGAATAAAAGACCCTAAAGACCTATAAAAACCATAAAACACCTAGAAACCATATGAACCACAAAATCCCATAAAAACCCTAAAACCACTAAAAATTAATGACACCCCATTTTTTTGAAAACTAAAAACCCTTAAAAACCCAAAAAACCCAAAAAAGGCCATCAAAATCCCTAAAAACTGTAAAAACCATAAAATAAATAAAAATCATTAAAAATACGTAAAAACATAAAAAACCCTTAAAACCCTAAAAACCCCTAACAAAACCTCAGAAACATAAAAGACTTAAAATAGTTAAAAGAACATAAAAATGCTAAAACCTCCAAAACCTGTAACAGTATGCTCTGGATCTGGTGGCTTTTCGGCTCGGCTTCAAATGATCTGCCTCCGTAGGCACGCCTCCTTTGTTGGGGCATGAGGGCATGGTGGTTTTTTAGGCCGATGGTGAAGTCAACGATGGATCCAGATTTGAATTGGCTTACTTGTCTTCGTGAAGGTCTCAGGCAGGTGCGACAGACACTTCGACGTCTTAGTGGCATGATGGGCTAGTCCTCTCAGATTTCAGTGGTGAGATATGCTCGCGATTGGTTTTCACAAGAGCTGCAGGTTCGTGGTTCTAGTCTTTCAGCTTCAGCCTTGTTTCTTGCTGTGACTGCAGGTTATTTTGTGTTGTGCTGTGATATGGTTTTACCATTGGTCTAAGAGTTCCTTTTGGGTTCTCTGTGGTCTGAGGTGAGGCATTGGTGCTAGTGGCCCTCTGTTGTCGTCCTTGTTTCTTGGTGTGGTTTATTGTTTTCTGAATGGCCAGGAGGTGTTGGTCATAGGTTTTAGAGCTGTTGGGTACCATTTTCTACTTCGCTGAGAACTGTTGAAAGAGGTGCTAGTTTTCGGATGTTATTGGGATGGATAATGGCTGATGTTTGGATAAGATGTGATGATGGTGGTGCTTATGCTTCGTGTGCTGGTGGCTCTATGTTGCTGGTGATAAACTTTCTTGGAGAGATGGTGATGGATGCTGGAATTTGTGATGTTGAATGCGGGTTACTGCTTAGCTACGAGGCACTGATTTTATGGTTCTTGGTATTGTTATTTAGTTGGTGGCTCTATGCCTGCCTAGAAAATGGTGTGGTTGATGTCTATGATTTTGGTTTTGGCGGTTCTGTGTTCCTGGTGGTGATTTTTCATGGAGTGAAGGTGTTGGATGCTGGAATTGGTGATGCTGGATGCGGGGTACTGCTTAGCTGGGAGGTAAGGAAGTTGTAGTTCATGGTGTTGCTACTGCGGGATGTTGATTGTTGCTTGGTTGGGACTTTTGATGGTTGTAGTTTTCTAGGGGTGATGATGGTCGTGTTTGGTTTTGGTGATTGTACTTTGGTTTGATGCTTTTGGTTGTGATTGGCTGCGATGTCAGATTTTGTGTTATTGGTTACTAGGGCTGGTTGGTTTGGATGTTTTGTTGCTGTTGTGTAGTTGTGATGATTGGATGTGGTGCTGTTGGATGCTGGTATTGGTTGGATGTGACGTGATGATGCCCCTGTTGTGTCTACTTTGAGCCTTTTTTCTTTTATTTTATTTTTGTGGTCCGTGTGTGTGTGTCTGTTAAGGGTTTTTTGGTGTGGGTTGTTTGACCCCGCCCCTCCCTTGTCTGTAGTGTCTTTGTATCTTTTTATAATAAATTTTGGGGGAGTCCAGGAATAGCCTAGCCCAGAGCCTTCCTTTCCCTTTAAACCCATAAAAACATTAAATAACACTAAAAACCATTAAAACCGTAATATACTAAAAAACCCAAAATACCAAAAATACCCTAACACCCTAGACCCCTCCAAATCACTAAAAACCCTAAAAAACAAAAAACAATTCCTAAAAAAATTCCTAATATCCCTAAAAATGTAAAAACCCCTCAAAAACCTAAAAAACACTTAAAACCCCTAATAATCCTTAAAAAAATAAAAACACTTAAACCCTAAAAATCATCAAAAATGCTAAAAATTCATTAAATCCGAAAAAAGACATAAAAATCCCAAAAATAACAAATACCCTTTAAAACCTAAGAATGCTTTTAAAACATTAAAACACTTAAAACCAATAAAAACCTAAAAATACAAAAAACCATAAAGACCATAAATGCCACAAAACCCCGAAAAACTATAAAAACTCCTAATGAACATAAAAAACACTAAAACCACATAAAGACCCTAAAAACCACTAAAAACAAAATAAAACCCCACCAAATCCTAAATTTTTTAAATACTCTAAAAAACTCCAAAAAAACTTTAAAGACACTAAACAACTAAAAAAATGCTAAATCCAAAAGAAGACCATAACAACCCTAAAACCCATACAACCCTCAAAATCCAAAAAACACTAAAATTAATAAAAAACTATAAAATATCTAAAAGTCTATAGAAATATAAAAAAACATTAAATACCTGAAACCACCGTAATAAAATTTTATAATCCTAAATCACATTAAACCCCTAAAACCCAAAAAAGGAAAATAACCGAAGAAAAAACACTAAAAGATCCTAATACCCATAGAACCCCACAAAATCCCTAAAATCCAAAAAAATTACTAAAACATCACTAAAAATACATTAAAACTTGAAAACCCTTATAACCATGAAAAACCTAAGAAAATATTAAAAATATAGTAACACTTAAAAACCTGAAAAAATGCTAAAAACATTAAAAAACCAGAATCCCCATAAAACCCATAAAACTCCAAAAACCCTTAAAAATATAAAACCCATAAAAACCCGATAATCTAATAAATAATCTAAAAAACCTTTAAAATACCTAAAAATATTACAAAGAGATAATTAACCATAAACTCTCTAATTTTTTTAAAAAAATCCTAAAATCACAAAAACACCAAAAAAACGAAAAAAAACAAAAAACACAAAAAACTCAAAACCCCTAAAAGACTTTGAAACCATAAAAATCTTAAAATCCCTAAATATCCCAAAAAACATAAAAACCCTAAAAATCTCTAGGAAAACCATAAAAATCTAAAATCACTTAACACCCTTTGAAACCCTAAAACACCATAAAACTCCATAAATATCCTAAATTCCCTCAAAAATCCCTAAAACCCTAAAATACCATAAATATCCTAGAAAATCCCTAAAAACCCTGAAAACATAAAAATCACTAAAAACCCTAGAAAACACGAAGAAAACCATAAAAACCTAAAATAGTTAAAACCCCAAAAAACATAAAAAACGCTAAAACCCCTAAAAGACCGTAAATCCCTTAAGAAGATTAAAAAGCTTAAAAACCATAAAAACCCATAAAACCCATAAAAAATTTAAATCCCACTAAAAATCTAAAAATCCTTTAAACCCCAAAATAAATTAAGAAACTATAAAAAAAATAAAAAACATAAAAACTTACAACAACAACCCAAATCCCCCCAAAAAACATAAAAACACTAAAAACCTTAAAAGACCCCTAAAAACCCCATATTCCCAAAAACCCTAAAAGGCAAAAAAACCTAAAAAATTCCAATAAAAATCCCTAAAACATAAAAAACCATAAAAACTTTTAAAACCACTAAAAAAAACCATTAAAACATACAAAAGAATAAAGGCCGTTTAAAACCTGAAAAACACTAAAAACCCAAAAACCCTAAAAGAGGATTCAAACATTAAATATTCCGCATATCCCTAAAAACCCTAAAAATAATAAAAAAATACTTAAAGTCCTAAAAACCCTTAAAACACAAATAAACACTAGAAACTCTGAAAACCCCAAAGTAAAACATAAAAACACGTAAAACCCCTGAAAACACTAAAAACGAAAAGACCCAAAAAATCCTAAAAACGCATTAAAACCGTAAAAATGTTAAAAAATATAAAAAAACTTTAAACCCCTAAAAAAATCAGAAAAAAAGCCCATAAATAACCAAAACCCCTAAAACTCTAAAAATCACTAAAACCCATAAATATTCCAAAAACACCTGAAAAATATGTAAATATGTAAAACCCCCTTAAACCCATAAAAATCATAATAAAACCTTAAAAAACTAAAAACTATTAATACACCTAAAACACCTAAAATTTATAAACTCTATAAAGGCACTAAAACCCATAAAAAGTCCTTAAAAATCCTAAAATCCCCTAAAAACCTTAAAACACCTTTAAATGTGAAAAAAATCATAAAACCCAATAAAACCCCGTAAGGACCAATAAAAATTATAAAACCCCTCAAAAGCATGAAGAACATTAAAAATATTAAAAAAACTATAAAACAACTAAAAATCCAAGAAACTCGAAAAACCAAATGAGACCATAAAAACCCAAAAATCCCAAAAATCCCTCAAAATACCTAAAAATCCTAAAAACCCTCAAAAATCTTAAACAAGTCCTAAAATCCCAAAAAAATTAAAAACACTAAAAGTGATAAAAAATAATAAAACTTAAAAACACATAACACACCTACAAATCCAAAAAATGTGAAAACCCCAAAAAATCCATAAAATATCCTAAAATCTCTATAACCCCTCAAAATACTAAAAACCATAAAAATTTATAAAAATCCTTTAAAAGCACAAAAAATCCCTAAAAATGTAAAAACCCTAAAAACCCCAGAATAACCCAAAGAAAACCTTAAAAAACTAAGAACACACAAAAGACCTAAAAGCTAGAAAAATTATAAAACCCCTAAAAGACCCTAAATCCCTTAAATCTCCTAAAAACCACATAACCACTACAAACATTTGTAACACGAAAACACCATACAACCCAAAAAACCCATAAAAACTCAAAAAACCCTTTAAACACCTAAAAATGTTTCAAACTCTAAAACCCCCCAAAACCCTAAAAAATACAAAAAATACTTAACTACCAAAAGAAAATAAAACCCTAAAAACCCTAAAAGCCTCCAAAATCCCTAAAAACATGAAAAGAACATTAAAAACCTAAAAATCCAAAAAAAAAATCCCAAAAAAATAAAAAAACCCTAAAAACTCATAAGAAAAACATAAAAACCTAAAACCACTTAAAACCCCTAAAAACCTAAAAACCCTAAAAACCCCCCAAGACCCCATAAAAATCCCTAAAAACCCTAAAAAAATAAAAATATTACAAAATCTATAAAACCCTAGAAAAAATAAAAATCATAAAAAAAATCCTAAAAACGTCGAAATTATTTAAAACCAATAAAAACACTTTGAAAACCGTAAAAAACTATAAACACTTAAAACCCCTAAAAAAGTTAAAAAACCATAAAAATACTAAAAACTCTAAAAACCTCTAAAATCCCTAGAAAACCTCAAAATCCTAAAATAATATAAAAAACCGCAAAAATTTGAAAATATAACTAAAAATACCTAAAAAAGATAAACACCCTAAAACATAGAAAAAAATAAGAATCCCATAAAAACCAAACACCACTTAAACCTCTAAAAACATAAATGGAAAACACCCCTAAAAACCCTAAAACCCCTAAAAACTATATAACCCCCAAAAAACCAAAAAACCCTAAGAACACTAAAAACCAATAAAAACCCTAAAAACCTTCCAAAACCATACAAATGTTAAAAACTATAAAATCCATAAAAGATAAAAAAACACAAAAAATCCCCTAAAAATAAAAAAACCCAAATAAAAACTTAAAACCCTGAAAAAACCCTAAAACCCCTCAAAATCCCCAAAAACCCAAAAAAACATAAAAACCCTAACAAATCCATAAAATCCCAAATAATATATAAACCCTATAAACCTCTAATATACTTAATAAATCACTAATAACATAAAAACATGTAAAACCCCAAAAAAATTAAAACCAAAAAAATAAATAAAAATCCTAAAACAACTAAAAAACATATAATCCATATAAACCCATAAGCCCCCTCAAAAAAATTTATAATGAAGGATGATGCCCCCCCCCCCCCGTCAGTGAGGGAGGGACATTCGTTGTTTCTTAATGATGATCGGGATCAGAATACCTCTTCCTTCACTTCTTTATTTTTCCAAATTTTCTACCACATCTCCTTGGATTGAGCTATTCCATATGGTTCCCAATTTAAATGGAATCCATCAACATCTTTCAATCTCAATTTCAGAGTTCTATCTGGCCTCTTCTCTCAAAAATTTAGACTAGTTTGTGCAATTTATTAACCAACGTCCCTATGTGGACTTGTTTGACATGTTATTTTTTGAATCATGATGACTTCAAGATCATTCTATGGTGGGGTTAATCAATGGTCGTCACATAATGATACATTTTGAAACTGATGAGGGTCTTATCCTCGCATGGTCCTTAGCCCCTCGAAGCTTCTATGGAGCCCAATTCTTCCTCTTTAAGTGGTGCTTAGATCTTCATATGAATCATGATACACTAATGATCAGTACTTGCGTGATATTCCCAGAACCTCCCCTTCCTTTTCAAAATCCATCCATTATTTCTATGCTCAGGGATCAGGGGGTCTATATCTTTTTTTGGATAGTAGGACCTGAGCAGTTTTTCATCTTATTGCTCTACAATTATTTGTTGATGTTAATGTATATGAGGCACCAGTTAAGTGTGTGTGGATCATTGTTGGTGAGGAGTTTTGTTACAAGATTATGGTTGTTTTGGAATCATGGGTTGATTTTTATTCTTCTTGTAAGAAGTTGGTTCACCTCTGTTGGGTCTGTAGGCATGACAGTAGGAGTAGTGGAGGTATAAAGCTAGCTTGTGTGGTGTCCGGTGCAGGTGGAAATTATATTGTTGAAGCATAGGATATTATTGTAGCATAGGTGGTTCCTCCACTGAGGAAGCATCATCATTCTCCCCCTGGTCCAAAGGTCAGTATAGTCTTTGCAAACATAAAATCTGATTTGCGAATTGGGTGTGATAGGGAGGTGGTGGATGATGATGTTTGTAATAAGGACTTGGAGGATGTTATGAACTATGGTGTGGCTTATATGGATGTTGCATGAGTTAGATAAGTTTCGGCTGATGTGTTGGGAACATTGGATCATGTGGTAGGGACTGTTGATGGGTAGAAATCATCCCCTATGGTGGCAAACCATCTTGGCTACCTTTGGGACTTCAAGTGAGAATGGAAACACCACATATGGGAAGGTTGTTCAAGTTCATGACGAATGTGTAGTGCAAGTTCTAGATTTCATCTCTTTGGGTAACTTGTTTAAAGGCTTGGACTCGGAGGATATCTCTGGACATGATTCTAGGAATGAGGGACGAAAAATAGATCAGGAGGAGGTGTGGGCTCTTCCTCTAATAAATGGTAATGAATTTGAGCTGCTGGAGGTTCGGTCCCCCTATTCCAGTCTTGATGCAGGTACTGAACATGAGGAGGGTCACTTGGCTCAGACTGTTTTCTCTAAGGATGTTTCCTTGCATCCTACTATTGACTCTATACATGTTGCTTGTGAGGCTGCGAATCCAGTTCAGATTGAACTTTGTGTGGCTGTTTCAACTGGTCGGGTCTAGATACCTTCAGTTCAAAATCATGGTGAGAAATTTGTAGTTGGTTTTGGGAATGAGGAGGGATAAAGGTTGTCTAGGATTGAGTGTGTTTCTGCATATTGGATCACTACTTATAAGGCTACCCCTATTGTTGATGGATATGGGCACACTGAGGTGAGTACTGCATTCCCGAGTGTTGAGCTTGGGAAAACTCCTTGTTATCAGAAGGTGCAGAGTGTGGTGAATGCCTTGGACCTAGGTGATAGGACTGAGCATTATGTGGAGGATGGATTTGTTAGGCATGACCTGAGGGATGGGAAGGACAATGGGAATGTGCGGGTCATATCTCTTACTGGTTATGAAGAAATGGTAGGAGGCTAGATAGGGGTGCAGTCTATCCAAGCCCATGCTGATTGTGCAAGGCTTGAGGGAGAGCCGAATCAAAATGTTATTGTTTTACATGAGGGCGAATAGTATACTCAGTTTTCTTCTGTTGAGAATGTGGAAGGATAGTTGGATTTTGAGCATTTTCCCTCACTTTTAGACCATATAAGGTTGGATCAGATTGCTTTCTTGGAGGAAAGGGAGGATCAGGTTTTTCAATTGGATTCGATGGGGAATGAAGATATTTCTTCTAGGAATCCTAAATTTTTGATCCTGAAGGATATGGTTTTGGAGAAAATCAACTTGATGCAGGTCTGGGTGTAGAAAAAACTATACAGGGGCCCACATACTTCTGCTAAGTGGGGGGATGTCACTGATGATGATGGTAGGATGAAATTCATCATGGATTAGATCATTAGGGAGAAGGATTTTATTGAGGAAATTATTCCACTTAGGAAAGAGAATAAATCATAACAGTTCATTCATGCACCCCTAAGGAGGAAGTTGATAAAATACTACTCTAATTTTCCAAGGATGGTGTCTACCAGATACTCCTTTAAAGTTTCTAAGAGGACTGATGATGATCCTAAATGAGGTTGTCTAAGAAAATATAAGGATCAGTTCACTCCAGAACATAAAATGATTTAGAATATGTATTCTATGATCCTCCAACAACATATCTCACATTATAAATGGGAGATGATAGATGATGGTGCAACTTTTGATTATGACTACAGTGGAGATGTTGAACCCTTTGACTCGTAGCTCGTTTTGTGTGGGGCTTGTTTGACCATACCCCTCTCATTTGATTTTATTTTTTATAATAAATTTTTGGGGGCTAGGAATAGCCTAGTCCTGCACCTTCCTTTCCCTTTAAACCCATTTTTTTTTAAAAAAAACTAAAAATAAGAAAAACCCAAATACTCAAAAAAAAAACGAAACCAAAAAAATCATAAACCCATAAAAACCCATAAAAAACTCAAAATCCATTAAAACCCAAACAGCAGATAAAAAATCATAAAAATCTATAAAACCCCTAAAACATAAAAAAACTAAAATAAAAAATAAACATAAGAAAACCACAAAAACAAAAATAAAACACTTAGAATCCCTAAAAATCAAAAAATTACTAAAACCTAAAAAATATCTTAAAACCCTAAAAACCCCTAAAAGCCATCAAAATCACTACAACCCCTAAAACCTATAAAATCCATAAAAAGGGCTAAAAATACCTTAAAACATTAAATCACTAAAACCGTAGCGAAAACCTATGAAAACATAAAAACCTAAAAACACATAAAACCCCTAAAAACAAATTGAAACTTTACAAACCCTACAAACCATAAAATACCCCAAACCATAAAAACCATAAAAAAAATTAAAAACCTAACATCCAAAAAAACATAAAACCCTTAAAACAGAAAAAAACACTATAACCCTTTAAACCCCTAAAAATTTATAAAACAATAAAAACTATAAAAAGCATAAAAACTAAAAAAACCCAAAAAACCATAAAACCCCTAAGAACAATAAAACCCTTAAAACCCTTCAAAATTACTAAAACCCAAAAAATCCTTTAAAATACCAAAAGAATCCTTAAAATAACAACAAATACTAAGACCCTGAAAACCCCAACAAAAATAATAAAAACCTAAAAACAAATAGAACCCTTAAAAAATATAAAACCCCCTAAAAAGATAAAACCCTAAAAACCCTAAAAACACTAAAACACCTAATATATTCTTAAAATGATCAAAATCTCTAAAAAATATGAAAACCCATAAAAATCCTAAAAAATCAATGAAAATCCCTAAAAAATGTAAAAATCTAAAAACCCTGAAAACCCTATGAAAACATTAAAAACCTAAAAACACATAAAAACCTTAAAAAAACCTATAAACTAAAAAACCACTAAAGACCTCAAAACCCCTAAAAAAAATAAAAACCCCTAAAAAACTTAAAACCCATAACAACCCATAAAAACCCAAAAAACACAAAAAATATGAAAACCCTTTAAACCACTAGAAAATTAAAAAAATATAAAAATATTATAAAAATATTAATAAATGAAAAAAACTCCAAAAACCCCATAAAAAACATAAAGACCTTGAAAACCCATAAACCCGTCAAATTCATTAAAAACTCTAAAAATCCCATGGAAATACAAAAAAATCCCTTAAATCCATAAAAATGTAGAAAAAACCTAAAACCTTGAATACTTGAAAGAAAACATTAAAAACCTAAAAATAGTTAAAACCCATAAAAATAAAAAAAACTAAAAACTATAAAAAATCATAAATGGACACTAAAACCCCAAATCCATAAAACCACAGAAATCCTTTAAAACCCCCCATAAAACCCATAAAAATCATAAAATTTCACTAAAAACTATGAAAACCCTTCAATCCCGAAAAGAAAATTAAAAACTCTAAGATACTACAAAAATCAAAATAAAACAAAATTACCATTAAAGACCCCAAAGAATCATAAAAACCAAAAATCCAGAAAAACCCTAAAACCCAAAAAACCATAAAATACCAAAAAATAATTAAAAATATAAAAAACACTAAAATTATTAAAACCCTAAGAAAACATTAAAGTCCTAAAATCATATAAAAACCCTAAAAAGTTCTAAAATGCTAATAAATCCTAAAAAGACACTGAAAACCCTAAAACTCCCGAAAACCGTAAAACCCATAAAAATATTAAAAAACACAAATATACCATAAAACTCTAAAACTACATTAAAAACTCTGTAATCCCTTTAAATCATACAAAATGTTAAAATATTTAAAAACCTTAAAAAACTTAATAAATTAAAAAACCCATAAAATTCAAAAATACCAAAAAAATAAAAAAACCTGAAAATTACTCAAAATACCTAAATGCCCTAAAAACCCTAAAATTACTAAAAATACATAATAAAAAATATCCCTAAAACCCAAATAAAATATTGACAACCTAAAAACACTTTAAACCCCTAAATAACCAAAAAATGCTTAAAAACTAAACCAAACCTAAAAACACAAAAAACTATAAAACCCCTTAAAGTTAATAAAAACCAGCAATAACCCTGAACATCCTAGAAAATCACTAAAAACATTAAATACCATAAAACCCTGAAAATACCTAAGAAAACCTTAAAAAACTAAAGAAAATTTGAACCCATAAAAAATTAAAAATCAAAAAAACCTTAAAAGAACCAAAACCCTCCCAAAAACCCCATAAAAACCAAAAAAACCCTAAAAATATTTGAAATTATTAAAAACCCATAAAAACTTCAAAACCGAATAAAAACCCTAAAGATCATTTAATCCCCATACCACACAATAAAACTCTAAAAAAATATTTAAAACCCTAAAAACAAAAAAAAACCCAAAAACCCAAAAAAACATAAACCCCATAAAAATCCAAAATACCCCTAAAAACCCCTAAAATTTCAAAAACCATAATAACACTAAAATGAGCTAAGAAAACCATAGAAATCTAAACACAATTAAATCACCTAAAATTATAGAATATGCTAAAAACCATAAACCCCTAAAAAGGAACTAAAAACCTAACCCCCTCTAAATCCCTTAAAAACACAAAAAAAACAACAAAAATACTAAAAACTACCTAAAAATCCATAAAATGTAAAAAACCCTAACACATAATTAAAATGACTATGAAAACCCTCAAAACCTGAAAAATCATAAAATCACTAAACACCTAAAACTGTTAAAATCCCAAAAAGATCCTTAAAATTATAAAAACCCAAAAAACCCAAAAAACCCTAAAAAACATAAAATCCATAAAACACAGAAAAATCATAAAAACACTAAAAACAATAAAAATAAGTCAAACTCCAAAAAATGTAAAAAACTCTAAAAAACATTAAAAATATTAAAAAACTCAAAAAAATAGCCAAAAAACCTTAAAACCCATCTGAAACCATGAAACCCTGAAGATCAATAAACCCCTAAAAACCATCAAACTCTATCCTTGCTCTCATGCTTTAGGAGGCCCTTTATTCCACCAACTCATCACCTCGTACTTTGGAAAATCTGGAAGAACCGGATTCCGATCCAAGGTCAGTTACAGAGGGCTGGACACAGCCTGGCTTCGGTATGTTTTCTTTGCCTTGGATCTAAAGAATCCATCCAACACCCCTTCTTCCAGTGCGGATTTACATCAGCTCTCTGGGGGTACCTTCCGAGGCTATTCAGATTTCCCCTCTTCCTTGAAAAGCCATTCATTGAGATGCTTCACAGCCTTGTCATTTGGCCATGCAGCAAGCAGGTTTTCAATTTTCTGCATGTGTCCATTGCTGCCATTGTCTCCTACACATGGGTTTTTCGGAATGCGATCGCTTTCAACAAAGGGCGGATCTCTCTTCATGGTTGTGTCGTCAGCATCCACACAGAGATCCATGTGGCGTCTCATATCCAATCAGACCCGATAGAAAATTATGTTAGTGATTTTATTCTCTTGTGGTTACTTGGTGTTGATGGTAGACCAAAGAAACCAAAGATTCTCAAATACATCCAACGAATTCCCCCGATCTCTTCCTGGATCAAGGTCAACATAGATGGTGTGGCGCTGGGTGCACCGGGGCCCTCGGGGTGTGAAGGGGTCTTCTGTACACACTGAGGCTTCATCAAAGGCTGCTTTCATCACTTCATTGGTATTTGGTGTGCCCTTGAAGCTGAAATTTAGGCCATGATTAATGCGATTTAGTTTGCTGGTCAGTTTGGATGGAATCCCCTATGGCTTGAATCAGACTCCATGCTTGCAGTGGAAGTTCTCAAAGATAAATCAGAGCACACCCCTTGGAGGATCCTTCCACAATGGATGGAATTCCTTGATTCCTTCCAATGGCTCAACATTCATGTCACACACGCCTACCAGGAGGCAAACTCATCTGTAGATGCACTATCCAAACCGGAGATTATGGAGAGGAGCTCGATATGGTTGCATGTGGCCACACCGTGCTGCCTTCGATTTGTGGAGTCTATTATGAAGGGTGAGATACACACCCGGGTTTTTAATCCCCCCATGTAACATTTTCTTGGTGCTCTTATTTTTTATATATTTTGGGGGGCCAGGTTCACCGGGTCTCGAGCCTTCTTTGCCCTAAAACAAAAAAATCCCTAAAATCCCTAAAATTATAAAAATCATAAAAATATATATAAAAAATGCTAAAATATATAAAACCCTTAATACCATTAAAACCACCAAGAAAACATTAAAAAAACTCCAAGAAAACATTAAAAACTCAAAACACTTTAAACCCCTATAAAACCTACAAAATGCTAAAAAACCTATAAACCCTAAAACCCTTAAAATCCGAAAATACCTAAAAACCCATAAAATCTTCAAAAATATTTAAAACCCCAAAAAAATCCAAAAAAAATCTTAAGAAACCCAAAAAATCTAAAAACACTTACAACCCCTAAAACTCTAAAAAATTATAACCCCCTAAAAACCCTAAATGACCCTAAAACCCCTAAAAACCATAAAACTCCTAAAAACAACAAAAACCCCTAAAACCCATAAAACCCCATAATATACAAAAAAATCCACCAAAAACCCTTTAAACAAAAAATAATATTAAAAACACTAAAAAATTAAAAAAATTTAACAGACTATAAAAACCTTTAAAACCCACAAAACCTTAAAAACCCTTTAAACCCACAAAAAATTCAAAATAAATAGAAATAATAAAACCCATAAAATCCTAGAAAAGACAAAAAAAATCCATAAAAATGTAAAACAACCTAAATACACTAAAAAACCTCAGAAATCCTGAAAACCAAAAAACACTGAAAACCGCTAAAATCCCCAAAAAAACTGTGAAAACCCCTAAAGACCCTAAAAACCCCAAACCCTTCAAAATCCCTAAGACCCTAAATATTAAAAAGAACAAAAAATACATAAGAATATCTAAACACATAAAAGACCTAAAAATCATTAAAAACCCTAAGACAACCATAAAACCTATAATGGTTTAAACCCCTAAAAGACCCAAAAAATGATAGATACCATAAAAGACCATAAAAAAATAAAAAAAACTCCTAAAACTATAAAACCCCTAAAAACCATTAAGAAAATTAAAACCCATAAAAACCCTAAAAACCACTAAAATCTCTAAAAACACATCAAACCATTAAAAATGTAAAGAAACAGTAAAAATCTTTAAAATAGTAAACAACAAAAATACCCAAAAAACACATAAAAAACCACAAAACCTGTAAAAACCCTAAAACCATCAAAATACCTAAAACCCATAAAAACCATAAAAATCCTAATAACCCTTAAAAAAAACCCTAGAAACCCCTAAAAACTAGAAAACCCTAATAATACCTTAAAAACCTAAATTTCATTAAAATTATAAATATCCAAAAAACCTTAAAAACCCTAAAACCCATAAGAACCTGAAAAACCATAAAACTTCTAAAAAATCATAAAAACCTAAAATAGCCCTAAAAATAGAAACAAACATAAAAAATCAAAAACCTAAAAAAACTTAAGAAAACCATAAAAATAAACAAATAATTGAAACCCCCCAAATCCTAAAAAAACTAAAAGGCCAAAAATCTTCTAAAAACCCCTAAAAACATTTATAAAACCTTAAAAACCCTAAAACCCCATAAAAACACTAAAACCCTACAAAATAATATAATCCCCTTTAAACATAAAAATCATTAAAAAACTACAAAAATATTAAAATATGTAAAAAATAAAAAAACTAAAAAACCAAGAAACCCTAAAATCCCTAAAAATACTAAAAACCCTAAAACCCAAAAAAACTGTAAAACCCCTAAAAACTGTAAAATATATAAAAATATATAAAATTACCTAAAAACACAAATACCTTAAAAACCATGAAAACCCCTAAGAAAAACATAAAAACCTAAAAACACTTAAACCCGTAAAAGACCAAAAAAATGCTAGAACCCCTAAAAGACCTTAAAACCCCATGAAACCCTAAAATCTATAAACTCCTTACAAACCCTAAAGAATGCTAAAAACCCATAAAAACCCAATAAAATACATTAAATCTCAAAAAATCCTAGAAACCCCAAAAAACTTTAAAAACATTAAAAATATTTTTAACTCTAAAGAACTAAAAAAACCCCAAAAAACCATAAATCCCATAAAACTCTAAGTAAACATAAAAACACTCAAAATCCATAAACACCCTAAAAACCATAAAAATCCTGAAAATACCTCAAAATTTTTAAATATGTAAAACCCCATAAAAACCATGAAATAAAATTGAAAATATTAAAATCCAAAAAATATTTAAAAACCAAAAAAACATTAAAAACCCAAACACCCCTAAAAGTCCCTAAAAACTATAAAACCCATAAACACTTAAATACTTGTAACAATGAAAATCCCTAAAAACTATAAAACCCTTTAAACCCCTAAATTAATAAAAACTATAAAAAAATGTCAAAACCCTTTAAAACAATAAAAATCCATTAAAACCCAAAAAAACTAAAAACCATAAATCTATAAAAACTCTAAAAATCCTCAAAATATCTAAAAACCATGAAATACCTTAAAATCCAAATAAAATTAAAATCAATAAAAATATAAAAACCTCTAAAAACCCTGAAAACCCTTAAGAAACTCATTAAAACTAAAAAATAATTAGAACCCCTAAAACCCCCAAAATTTTAGAAACTGTAAAATCCCTAAAATTCACTAAAACCTCTAAACCAACTAAAATACCTAAAATACTTATGAAACATTAAAAATATTGTTTCAGACTTTGAGGCAATGCATTTATGGGTTTATAAAAAGAATAAAATAATGGTTTGATGGGTGATGTGTATCCGTCTGTTAATATAGAGACTTTCCTATTCCCATCTTTGTTTCATCCCAATACGTGTTATTATTCTTAAAGGGGAGATTGGATTGAACCCATGGGGATTGGGTAGTTTATCCCTTCAGTATTATGAAAAAGGTGCCACATTCAAATGGTTCTAATGGGAGATTGACTGGGGTTAAATAATTTTTTAAATCAGTCCCCTTAGGATATATCTTCCTCAGATGGTCTCTAGTGGGTTTATCCGCAGATCCAGAAACACCCAACAACCCTATTAACCATGATTCATGGAACTGATTTCCAAATGGAGGTGCTCAATGGATAATGATTTGGCCAATGACACTTATGGTTTCTAATGGTCAATAGGATTGGAGGTCGGGCTCATCACACCCTTTTAAGGGGAATTATTGTTTATTCCAGGAATCTCTTATAGATTTAATTCATGTTTATATGTTTTTGAATCCTTGATTCATTCCTGAAGATTATATCCACGGGCTACCCCTAGTTTATAGGATCATCATAGGAATACATAGATTTGATGCAATGGAGGCAATGTTGTCTTCGATGGAAACTGATTCATTAGTGCTGTTCAATGCACTGCAAAATAAATGCAAGATACCATGGCGTATTATTTATACAGTCAGGCGCTGCCAGGCTGTTATTGGGGCGTGCATGGAAATATCTCATACGTGGAGGGAGGGAAACATGGTGGCAGACTTCATGGAATCTACGGAAACATCAAACTTTACTTTTTCATCTTTCTCATCATTGGGGTCCTTTCCTACAGAGGGTTTGAAGTTTTTCATAGATGATGCTTTGGGGTTGTATTACTTTCAACCCCCGTGACTTCTTTCCTTGTATTGGGATTACTGAATGGAATAAAAATGTTAACATTCAAGTCAAGTCATGTAAAAAATATTAAAAACCATAATAAACCAAATAAACCATTAAACACCAAAAAAAAAATTAAAACCCATAAAAACTAAAAAATGAAAAAAAACCTTAAAAGACCGTAAAAACCAAAAAACACCATAAAAACACGGAAACCCCCTAAACACCCTAAAACCCCTAAAACCCTAACCCCCCCCCCCCAGAAAACTATAAAAACCCTTCAAACCCCTAAACATGTTAAACCCCTAAAAAATTAAATAATGGAAACAACCCTTAAAAACTATAAAATGACCCTAAAACCCTAAAAATCCTCTAAATCCCTAAAAACCTAAAAAACAAAAAAAAAATCCAAAAAAAACTCCCATAAAAAAATAAAAACCATAAAAAATATTGAAAATCCCTAAGAAAACATTAAAACCATAATAACAATTAAGACCCCTAATAACCCAAAAATGAAAAAACCATAGAATTCCATAAAACTCCTAAATACCATAAAAACCACTAAAAACATAAAAATCCCTAAAACCCCATAAAAACCGTAAAAAACTAAATCTCAAAAAACCCATTAAAACCTTAAAAAATTAAAAAACACTAAAAAACATTAATGACCCTAAAAAACTCAAAAAACCCTAAAATCCCTAAAAACACCTAAAAACCGACACAAATTCATCAAACCCAAAAACCCATAAAAATGTAAGACCTAAAAAACCAATAAACACCTAAGAAAATGTTAACAAACAAAAAATTATATACACCCCTAAAAGATCTTAAAAACTAAAAGAACCCTGAAACCCCTAAAAAGACATTTCGTACCCTAAAACACTCAGAATCCCTAAAACCCTTAATAACCATAAAAATCCATAAAAATCCATAAAAATTACAAAATATGTAAAAACCCTAAAACCCTTGAAAAACCCTATGAAAACCATTAAAATCGAAAAACACTTAAAACCCTTAAAATACCAACAAAATTCTTACAACCCTACAAGACCCTAAAAACCCTAAAAAACCTAAAAACCCTTAAAATCCTTAAAAATCCCATAAAAACACTAAAAACCATTAAAAAATATAAACACCCTATAAACTGTTAAATTTTAAAAAAACACTCTAAAAACCATAACAACCCTTAAAATTAAAAAAACCTAAATACCCAAAAAAATCATAAATCCCTAAAAATTCAACAAAACCCCCTCAAAATCCATAAAAACTACAACAATCCTAAAAAATTCCTAAAAATGCCTGAAACATAAAAACTCCAAAAACCCAAAAAACACACTAAGAAAACCTTAAATAACCAAAAACACTTAAAAACACTAAAGAACCCAAAAAAAATAAACACCCTAAAAACCATAAAATACCGTAAAACCCTAAAAACTCTCATATTCCCCAGAAACCCAAAAAACCATAAAAATCCTTAAAAGTCCCTAAAAACATTAAAAACTATAAAACATTAAAAACCCTAAAAACTAATAACTATCCTTTTAAAATACCTTAAAACCCATAAAAAATCATAAAACCATAAAAAGAATAAAAACCTTGAAAACCATAAAACCCCATAGAATCTTCAAAAACCCCAAAAAACTCACAAAATATCTTTAAAAATCCCAAATATTCAATTAAATATTTAAGAAACATAAAAACCCCTAATAAAACTTTAAGAACCTAAAAATAGTTAAAGCCACTAAAAATTAAAAAACACTAAAGATCTAAAAAACCCTAAAAGATCCTAAAACCCCTCAAAATTCCTAAAAACCATAAAACCCATAAAAGGCCCTATAAATACCAAAAAACATAAAATCCCATAAAAATACCTAATAAAAACATAAAACCCAAAACACATAAACCCCCTAAGAAACCTAAAAAGTCAAAAAACCTTAAAATACCATAAAACCGTAAAACCCACTTAGAACTATAAAACCCCAAAAAACCATAAAAACTCTAAATATCCATAAAAAACATAAAACCCATTAAAAAAATATAAAACCCCTTTAAAACCATAGAAACGTTAAAAACTATAAACCCTTAAAAACTCTAGAGACACCCAACCCATATAAAAACCTAAAACCCATAAAACCCCATAAAACCCCTCAAAATCCACCAAAACCCTAAATCCCATAAAAATACAAAAAAATCCTTCAAATCCCAAAAAAACACTATAAACATAAAGAACCTTAAAAACTATGAAAAAACCTAAGAAAACCATAAAACCTAAAAACACTTAAAACCACAAAAAAACTAGAAAATGCTAAAAACCATAAACAACACTAATGATCCTAAAAATGTTAAAAACCCTCAAATATACTTGAAAAGCCTTAAAACACATAAAAACATAAAAACCCACAAAAAACCAGAAAACACCTAATAAAACCATAAAAATCTAAACACACATCAAACCCCTAAATAACCAAAAAAATGCTAAAAACTCTTAAAGGCCCTAAAAACCTAAAACCCCCTAAAACCCATAAAAACCTCAAAAAATCATAAAAACAATAAAAATAAATAAATATCCTAAAACCCCTAAAAAATAAAATAACCCTTTAGACCCATGAAAATGTTAAAAAACTAAAAAACCTTAAAACCCTAAAAAAATAAAAAAACCCCTAATAACCCAAAAAAATAAAAAAGCTCCAAAACCCCTAAAACCCCTAAAAACCAAAAATTTATAAATACCTATAAAAATCATAAAAATCCATAAAAATTCCTAAAAATTAAGACACCCTAAAATCCATGAAAAAATGGATGACAACCATAAAAAATAAAATCACTTAAAACCCCTAAAAACCTAAATAGTTCTAAAAAGAATAAAAGACCCTAAATACCTATAAAAACCATAAAAACCCCTAGAAACCATATGAACCAAAAAATCCCATAAAAACCCTAAAACCACTAAAAATTAATGAAACCCCATTTTTTTTTAAAAACTAAAAACCCTTAAAAACCCAAAAAACCCAAAAAAGGCCATCAAAATCCTTAAAAACTGTAAAAACCATAAAATAAATAAAAATCAATAAAAATACGTAAAAACATAAAAAACCCTTAAAACCCTGAAAACCCCTAACAAAACCTCAGAAACATAAAAGACTTAAAGTAGTTAAAAGAACATAAAAATGCTAAAACCTCCAAAACCTGTAACAGTATGCTCTGGATCTGGTGGCTTTTCGGCTTGGCTTCAAAAGAACTGCCTCCATAGGCGCGCCTACTTTGTTGCGGCATGAGGGCATGGTGGTTTTTTAGGTCGATGGTGAAGTCAACAATGGATCCAGATTTGAATTGGCTTACTTGTCTTTATGGAGGTATCAGGCAGGTGCGACAGACACTCTGACGTCTCAGTGGCATGATGGGCTGGTCCTCTTGGATTTCAGTGGTGAGATATGCTCGCGATTGGTTTTCACAAGAGCTGCAGGTTCGTGGTTCTGGTCTTTCAGCTTCAGCCTTGTTTCTTGCTGTGACTGCAGGTTATTTTGTGTTGTGCTGTGATATGGTTTTCCCATTGGTCTAAGAGTTCCTTTTGGGTTCTCTGTGGTCTGAGGTGAGGCATTGGTGCTGGTGGCCCTCTATTGTTGTCCTTGTTGCTTGGTGTGGATTTTTGTTTTCTGAATGGCTAGGAGGTGTTGGTCATAGGTTTTGGAGCTGTTGGGTACCATTTTCTACTTCACTGAGAACTGCTGAAAGAGGTGCTGGTTTTCGGATGTTATTGGGATGGATAATGGCTGTTGTTTGGATAAGATGTGATGATGGTGGTGCTTATGCTTCGGGTGCTGGTGGCTCTATGTTGCTGGTGATAAACTTTCTTGGAGAGATGGTGATGGATGCTAGAATTTGTGATGTTGAATGTGGGTTACTGCTTAGCTACGAGGCACTGATTTTATGGTTCTTGGTATTGCTATTTAGCTGGTGGCTCTATGCCTGCCTGGAAAATGGTGTGGTTGATGTCTATGATTTTGGTTCTGGCGGTTCTGTGTTCCTGGTGGTGATGTTTCAGGGAGTGACGGTGTTGGATGCTGGAATTGGTGATGCTGGATGCGGGGTACTGCTTAGCTGGGAGGTAAGGAAGTTGTATTTCATGGTGTTGCTACTGCGGGATGTTGATTGTTGCTTGGTTGGGACTTTTTCTGGTTGTAGTTTTCTAGGGGTGATGATGGTCGTGTTTGGTTTTGGTGATTGTACTTTGGTTTGATGCTTTTGGTTGTGATTAGCTGCGATGTCAGATTTTGTGTTATTGGTTACTAGGGCTGTTTGGTTTGGATTTTTTGTTGCTGTTGTGTAGTTGTGATGATTGGATGTGGTGCTGTTGGATACTGGTATTGGTTGGATGTGACGTGATGATGCCCCTGTTGTGTCTACTTTGAGCCTTTTTTTCTTTTATTTTCTTTTTGTGGTCCGTGTGTGTTTGTTTGTTAAGGGTTTTTGGGTGTGGGTTGTTTGACCCCGCCCCTCCCTTGTCTGTAGTGTCTTTGTATCTTTTTATAACAAATTTTGGGGGAGTCCAGGAATAGCCTAGCCCAGAGCCTTCCTTGCCCTTTAAACCCATAAAAACATTAAATAATACTAAAAACCATTAAAACCGTAATATACTAAAAAACCCAAAATACCAAAAATACCCTAACACCCTAGACCCCTCCAAATCACTAAAAACCCTAAAAAACAAAAAAAAATTCCTAAAAAAATTCCTAATATCCCTAAAAATGTAAAAACCCCTCAAAAACCTAAAAAACACTTAAAACCCCTAATAATCCTTAAAAAAATAAAAACACTTAAACCCTAAAAATCATCAAAAATGCTAAAAACTCATTAAATCCTAAAAAAGACATAAAAATCCCTAAAATAAAAAATACCCTTTAAAACCTAAGAATGATTTTAAAACATTAAAACACTTAAAACCAATAAAAACCGAAAAATACAAAAAACCATAAAGACCATAAATGCCACAAAACCCCGAAAAACTATAAAAACACCTAATGAACTTAAAAAACACTAAAACCACATAAAGACCCTAAAAACAACTAAAAACAAAAAAAACCCCACCAAATCCAAAATTTTTTAAATACTCTAAAAAACTCCAAAAAAACTTTAAAGACACTAAACAACTAAAAAAATGCTAAATCCCAAAGAAGACCATAACAACCCTAAAACCCATACAACCCTCAAAATCCAAAAAACACTAAAATTAATAAAAAACTATAAAATATCTAAAAATCTATAGAAATATAAAAAAACATTAAATACCTGAAACCATCGTAATAAAATTTTATAATCCTAAAGCACATTAAACCCCTAAAACCCAAAAAAGGAAAATAACCGAAGAAAAAACACTAAAAGATCCTAATACCCATAGAACCCCACAAAATCCCTAAAATCCAAAAAAATTACTAAAACATCACTAAAAATACCTTAAAACTTGAAAACCCTTATAACCATGAAAAACCTAAGAAAATATTAAAAATATAGTAACACTTAAAAACATGAAAAAATGCTAAAAACATTAAAAAACCAGAATCCCCATAAAACCCATAAAACTCCAAAAACCCTTAAAAATATAAAACCCATAAAAACCCGATAATCTAATAAATAATCTAAAATACCTTTAAAATAACTAAAAATATTACAAAGCGATAATTAACCATAAACTCTCTAATTTTTTTAAAAAAATCCTAAAATCACAAAACCACCAAAAAAACCCAAAAAAAACAAAAAACACTAAAAACTCAAAACCCCTAAAAGACTTTGAAACCATAAAAATCTTAAAATCCCTAAATATCCCAAAAAACATAAAAACCCTAAAAATCTCTAGGAAAACCATAAAAATATAAAATCACTTAACACCCTTTGAAACCCTAAAACACCATAAAACTGCATAAAAATCCTAAATTCCCTCAAAATCCCTAAAACCCTAAAATACCATAAATATCCTAGAAAATCCCAAAAAACCCTGAAAACATAAAAATCACTAAAAACCCTTGAAAACACGAAGAAAAACATAAAAACCTAAAATAGTTAAAACCCCAAAAAACATAAAAAACGCTAAAACCCCAAAAAGTCCCTAAATCCCTTAAGAAGATTAAAAAGCTTAAAAACCATAAAAACCCATAAAACCCATAAAAAATTAAAATCCCACTAAAAATCTAAAAACCCTTTAAACCCCAAAATAAATTAAGAAACTATAAGAAAATAAAAAACATAAAAACTTACAACAACAACCCAAATCCCCCAAAAAAACATAAAAACACTAAAAACCTTAAAAGACCCCTAAAAACCCCAAATTCCCCAAAACCCTAAAAGGCATAAAATCCTAAAAAATTCCAATAAAAATCCCTAAAACATAAAAAACCATAAAAACTTTTAAAACCACAAAAAAAACCATTAAAACATACAAAATAATAAAGGCCATTTAAAACCTGAAAAACACTAAAAACCCAAAAACCCTAAAAGAGGATTCAAACATTAATATTCCGCATATCCCTAAAAACCCTAAAAATAATAACAAAATTCTTAAAGTCCTAAAAACCCTTAAAACACAAATAAACACTAGAAACTCTAAAAACCCCAAAGTAAAACTAAAAAACACGTAAAACCCCTGAAAACAGTAAAAAACGAAACGACCCAAAAAATCCTAAAAACGCATTAAAACCGTAAAAATGATAAAAAATATAAAAAAACTTTAAACCCCTAAAAAACTCAGAAAAAAAAGCCCATAAATAACCAAAACCCCTAAAACTCTAAAAATCACTAAAACCCATAAATATTCCAAAAACACCTGAAAAATATGTAAATACGTAAAACCCCCTTAAACCCATAAAAATCATAATAAAACCTTAAAAAAACTAAAAAATATTAATACACCTAAAACACCTAAAATTTATAAACTCTAGAAAGGCACTAAAACCCATAAAAAGTCCTTAAAAATTCTAAAATCCCCTAAAAACCTTAAAACACCATGAAATGTGAAAAAAATCATAAAACCCAATAACACCCCGTAAGGACCAATAAAAATTATAAAACCCCTCAAAAGCGTGAAGAACATTAAAAATATTAAAAAAACTATAAAACAACTAAAAATCCAAGAAACCCGAAAAACCAAATGAGACCATAAAAACCCAAAAATCCCAAAAAGCCCTCAAAATACCTAAAAATCCTAAAAACCCTCAAAAATCTTAAAAAAGTCCTAAAATCCCAAAAAATATAAAAACACTAAAAGTGATAAAAAAATAATAAAACTTAAAAACACATAACACACCTACAAATCCAAAAAACGTGAAAACCCCTAAGAATCCCTAAAATATCCTAAAATCCCTATAACCCCTCAAAATACTAAAAACCATAAAAATTTATAAAAATCCTTTAAAAGCACAAAAAATCCCTAAAAATGTAAAAACCCTAAAAACCCCTGAATAACCCAAAGAAAACCTTAAAAAACTAAAAACACATAAAATACCTAAAAGATAGAAAAATTATAGAACCCCTAAAAGACCCTAAAACCCTAAAATCTCCTAAAAACCACATAACCACTACAAACATTTGAAACACGAAAACCCCATACAACCCAAAAAACCCATAAAAACTCAAAAAACCCTATAAACACCTAAAATTTTTTCAAACTCTAAAAACCCAAAACCCTAAAAAATACAAAAAATACTTAAATACCAAAAGAAAATAAAACCCTAAAAACCCTAAAAGCCTCCAAAATCCCTAAAAACATGAAAAGAACATTAAAAACCTAAAAATCCCAAAAAAAATCCCAAAAAAAATAAAAAAACCCTAAAAACTCATAAGAAAAACATAAAAACCTAAAACCACTTAAAACCCCTAAAAACCTAAAAACCCTTAAAACCCCCCAAGACCCCATAAAAATCCCTAAAAACCCTAAAAAATAAAAATATTACAAAATCTATAAAACCCTAGAAAAAATAAAAATCATAAAAAAAATCCTAAAATCGTCGAAATTATTTAAAACCAATAAAAACACTATGAAAACCGTAAAAAACTGGAAACACTTAAAACCCATAAAAAAGTTAAAATACCATAAAAACACTAAAAACTCTAAAAACCTCTAAAATCCCTAGAAAACCTCAAAATCCTAAAATAATATAAAAAACCGCAAAAATTTGAAAATATAACTAAAAATACCTAAAAAAGATAAACACCCTAAAACATAGAAAAAAAATAAGAAACCCATAAAAACCAAACACCACTTAAACCTCTAAAAACATAAATGGAAGACACCCCTAAAAACCCTAAAACCCCTAAAAACTATATAACCCCCAAAAACCAAAAAACCCTAAGAACACTAAAAACCAATAAAAAACCTAAAAACCATCGAAAACTATACAAATGTTAAAAACTATAAAATCCATAAAAGATAAAAAAACACAAAAAAACCCCTAAAAATAAAAAAACCCAAATAAAAACTTAAAACCCTGAAAAAACCCTAAAACCCCTCAAAATCCCCAAAACCCTAAAAAAACATAAAAACCCTAACAAATCCATAAAATCCCAAATAATATATAAACCCTATAAACCTCTAATACGCTTAATAAAACACTAATAACATAAAAACTTGTAAAACTCCAAAAAAATTAAAACCAAAAAAATAAATAAAAATCCTAAAACAACTAAAAAACATAAAATCCATATAAACCCATAAGCCCCCTCAAAAAAATTTATGATGAAGGCTGATGCCCCCCCCCCCCCCCCCCCCGTCAGTGAGGGAGGGACATTCGTTGTTTCTTAATGAAGATCAAGATCAGAATGCCTCTTCCTTCACTTCTTTATTTTTCCAAATTTTCTTCCACATCTCCTTGGATTGAGCTATTCCATATGGTTCCCAATTTAAATTGAATCCATCAACATCTTTCAATCTCAATTTCAGAGTTCTATCTGGCCTCTTCTCTCAAAATTTTAGACTAGTTTTTGCAATTTATTAACCAACGTCCCTATGTGGACTTGTTTGACATGTTATTCTTTGAATCATGATGACTTCAAGATCATTCTATGGTGGGGTTAATCAATGGTCGTCACATAATGAAACATTTTGAAACTGATGAGGGTCTTATCCTCGCATGGTCCTTAGCCCCTCGAAGTTTCTATGGAGCCCAATTCTTCCTCTTTAAGTGGTGCTTAGATCTTCATATGAATCGTGATACACTAATGATCAGTACTTGCGTGATATTCCCAGAACCTCCCCTTCCTTTTCAAAATCCATCCATTATTTCTATGCTCAGGGATCAGGGGGTCTATATCTTTTTTTGGATAGTAGGACCTGAGCAGTTTTTCATCTTATTGCTCTACAATTATTTGTTGATGTTGATGCATCTGAGGCACCAGTTAAGTTTGTGTGGATCATTGCGGGTGAGGAGTTTTGTTACAAGATTATGGTTGTTTTGGAATCATGGGTTGATTTTTATTCTTCTTGTAAGAAGTTGGTTCACCTCTGTTGGGTCTGTAGGCATGACAGTAGGAGTAGTGGAGGTATAAAGCTAGCTTGTGTGGTGTCCGGTGCAGGTGGAAATTATATTGTTGAAGCATAGGATATTATTGTAGCATAGGTGGTTCCTCCACTAAGGAAGCATCATCATTCTCACCCTGGTCCAAAGGTCAGTACAGTCTTTGCAAACATAAAATCTGATTTGCGAATTGGGTGTGATAGGGAGGTGGTGGATGATGATGTTTGTAATAAGGACTTGGAGGATGTTATGAACCATGGTGTGGATTATATGGATGTTGCATGAGTTAGATAAGTTTCGGCTGATGTGTTGGGAACATTGGATCATGTGGTAGGGACGGTTGATGGGTAGAAATCATCCCCTATGGTGGAAAACCATCTTAGCTACCTTGGGGACTTCAAGTGAGAATGGAAACACCACATATGGGAAGGTTGTTCAAGTTCATGACGAATGTGTAGTGCAGGTTCTAGATTTCATCTCTTTGGGAAACTTGTTTAAAGGCTTGGACTCGGAGGAGATCTCTGGACATGATTCTAGGAATGAGGGATGACAAATAGATCAGGAGGAGGTGTGGGATCTACCTCTAATAAATGGTAATGAATTTGAGCTGCTGGAGGTTCGGTCCCCCTATTCCAGTCTTGATGCAGGTACTGAACATGAAGAGGGTCACTTGGCTCAGACTGTTTTCTCTAAGGATGTTTCCATGCATCCTACTATTGACTCTATACATGTTGCTAGTGAGGCTGCGAATCCAGTTCAGATTGAACTTTGTGTGGCTGTTTCAACTGGTCGGGTCTAGATACCTTCAGTTCAAAATCTTGGTGAGAAATTTGTAGTTGGTTTTGGGAATGAGGAGGGATAAAGGTTGTCTAGGATTGAGTGTGTTGCTGCATATTGGATCACTACTTATAAGGATACCCCTATTGTTGATGGATATGGGCACACTGAGGTGAGTACTGCATTCCCGAGTGTTGAGATTGGGCAAAATCCTTGTTATCAGAAGGTGCAGAGTGTGGTGAATGCCTTGGACCTAGGTGATAGGACTGAGCATTATATGGAGGATGGATTTGTTAGGCATGACCTGAGGGATGGGAAGGACAATGGGAATGTGCGGGTCATATCTCTTACTGGTTATGAAGAAATGGTAGGAGGCTAGATAGGGGTGCAGTCTATCCAAGCCCATGCTGATTGTGCAAGGCTTGAGGCAGAGCCGAATCAAAATGTTATTGTTTTACATGAGGGTGAACAGTCTACTCAGTTTTCTTGTGTTGATAATGTGGAAGGATAGTTGGCTTTTGAGCATATTCCCTCACTTTTAGACCATATAAGGCTGGATCAGATTGCTTGCTTGGAGGAAAGGGAGGATCAGGTTTTTCAATTGGATTCGATGGGGAATGAAGATATTTCTTCTAGGAATCCTAAATTTTTGATCCTGAAGGATATGGTTTTGGAGAAAATCAACTTGATGCAGGTCTGAGTGTAGAAAAAACTATACAGGGGCCCACATACTTCTGCTAAGTGGGGGGATGTCACTGATGATGATGGTAGGATGAAATTCATCATGGCTTAGATCATTTGGGAGAAGGATTTTATTGAGGAAATTATTCCACTTAAGAAAGAGAATAAATCATAAGGGTCCATTCATGCACCCCTAAGGAGGAAGTTGAGAAAATACTACTCCAATTTTCCAAGGATGGTGTCTACCAGATACTCCTTTAAAGTTTATAAGAGGACTGATGATGATCCTAAATGAGGTTGTCTAAGAAAATATAAGGATCAGTTCACTCCAGAACATAAAATGATTTAGAATATGTATTCTATGATCCTCCAGCAACATATCTCACATTATAAATGGGAGATGACAGATGATGGTGCAACTTTTGATTATGACTACAGTGGAGATGTTGAACCCTTTGACTCGTAGCTCGTTTTGTGTGGGGGTTGTTTGACCAAACCCCTCTCATTTGATTTTATTTTTTATAATAAATTTTTGGGGGCTAGGAATAGCCTAGTCCTGCACCTTCCTTTCCCTTTAAACCCAATTTTTTTTAAAAAAAAACTAAAAATAAGAAAAACCCAAATACTCAAAAAAAAAAAACGAAACCAAAAAAATCATAAACCCATAAAAACCCATAAAAAACTCAAAATCCATTAAAACGCAAACAGCAGAAAAAAAATCATAAAAATCTATAAAACCCCTAAAACATAAAAAAACTAAAATCAAAAATAAACATAAGAAAACCACAAAAACAATAATAAAACACTTAGAATCCCTAAAAATCAAAAAATTACTAAAACCTAAAAAATATCTTAAAACCCTAAAAACCCCTAAAAGCCATCAAAATCTCTAAAACCTATAAAATCCATAAAAAGGACTAAAAATACCTTAAAACATTAAATCACTAAAACCGTAGTGAAAACCTATGAAAACATAAAAACCTAAAAACACATAAAACCCCTAAAAAACAATTGAAACTTTACAAACCCTACAAACCATAAAATACCCCAAACCATAAAAACCATAAAAAAAATTAAAAACCTAACATCCAAAAAAACATAAAACCCTGAAAACAGAAAAAACACTATAACCCTTTAAACCCCTAAAAATTTATAAAACAATAAAAACTATAAAAAGCATAAAAACTCAAAAAACCCAAAAAACCATAAAACCCCTGAGAACAATAAAACCCTTAAAACCCTTCAAAATTACTAAAACCCAAAAAATCATTTAAAATACCAAAAGAATCCTTAAAATAACAACAAATATTAAGACCCTGAAAACCCCAACAAAAATAATAAAACCCTAAAAACAAATAGAACCCTTAAAAATATAAAAACCCCTAAAAAGATAAAACCCTAAAAACCCTAAAAACACTAAAACACCTAATATATTCTTAATATGATCAAAATCTCTAAAAAATATGAAAACCCATAAAAATCCTAAAAAATCAATGAAAATCCCTAAAAAATGTAAAAATCTAAAAACCCTGAAAACCCTATGAAAACATTAAAAACCTAAAAACACATAAAAACCTTAAAAACCCTATAAACTAAAAAACCCCTAAAGACCCCAAAACCCCTAAAAAAATAAAACCCCTAAAAAACTTAAAACCCATAACAACCCATAAAAACCCTAAAAACCACAAAAAAATGAAAACCCTTTAAACCACTAGAAAATTAAAAAAATATAAAAAAATATAAAAATATTAATAAATACAAAAAACTCCAAAAACCCCATAAAAAACATAAAGACCTTGAAAACCCATAAACCCGTCAAATTCATTAAAAACTCTAAAAATCCCATGGAAATCCAAAAAAATCCCTTAAATCCATAAAAACGTAGAAAAAACCTAAAAATATTGAATACTTGAAAGAAAACATTAAAAAACTAAAAATAGTTAAAACCCATAAAAATAAAAAAAACTAAAAACTATAAAAAATCATAAATGGACTCTAAAACCCCAAATCCATAAAACCACAGAAATCCTTTAAAACCCCCCATAAAACCCATTAAAATCATAAAATTTCACTAAAAACTATGAAAACCCTTCAATCCCGAAAAGAAAATAAAAAAATATAAGAGACCACAAAAATCAAAATAAAACAAAATTACCATTAAAGACCCCAAAGAATCATAAAAACCAAAAATCCAGAAAAAACCTAAAACCCAAAAAACCATAAAATACAAAAAAATAACTAAAAATATAAAAACACTAAAATTATTAAAACCCTAAGAAAACATTAAAGTCCTAAAATCATATAAAAACCCTAAAAAGTTCTAAAATGCTAATAAATCCTAAAAAGACACTGAAAACCCTAAAACTCCCGAAAACCGTAAAACCCATAAACATTTTAAAAAACAAAAATATACCATAAAACTCTAAAACTCCATTAAAAACTCTGTAATCCCTTTAAATCATACAAAATGTTAAAATATTTAAAAACCTTAAAAAACTTAATAAATTAAAAAACCCATAAAATTCAAAAATACCAAAAAAATAAAAAACCTGAAAATTAATCAAAATACCTAAAAGCCCTAAAAACCCTAAAATTACTAAAAATACATTATAAAAAATATCCCTAAAACCCAAATAAAATATTAACAACCTAAAAACACTTTAAACCCCTAAATAACCAAAAAAATGCTTTAAAACTAAACCAAACCTAAAAATACAAAAAACTATAAAACCCCCTAAAGTTAATAAAAACCAGCAATAACCCTGAACATCCTAGAAAATCACTAAAAACATTAAATACCATAAAACCCTGAAAATCCCTAAGAAAACATTAAAAACCTAAAAAAAATTGAACCCATAAAAAATTAAAAATAAAAAAAAACCTTAAAAGAACCAAAACCCTCCCAAAAACCCCATAAAAACCAAAAAACCCTAAAAATATTTGAAATTATTAAAAACCCATAAAAACATTAAAACCGAACAAAAACCCTAAAGATCATTTAATCCCCATACCACACAATAAAACTCTAAAAAATATTTAAACCCTAAAAACAAAAAAAAACCCCAAAACCCACAAAAAACATAAACCCCATAAAAATCCAAAATATCCCTAAAAACCCCAAAAATGTCAAAAACCATAATAACACTAAAATGAACTAAGAAAAACATAGAAATCTAAACACAATTAAATCACCTAAAATTATAGAAAATGCTAAAAACCATAAACCCCTAAAAAGGAACTAAAAACCTAAACCCCCTCTAAATCCCTTAAAATCACAAAAAAACAACAAAAATACTAAAAACTACCTAAAAATCCATAAAATGTAAAAACCCTAAAAAATAATTAAAATGAATATGAAAACCCTCAAAACCTGAAAAATCATAAAATCACTAAACACCTAAAAATGTTAAAATCCCAAAAAGACCCTTAAAATTATAAAAATCCAAAAAAACCCAAAAAACCCTAAAAAACATAAAATCCATAAATCACAGAAAAATCCTAAAAACACTAAAAACACTAAAAATATGTCAACCTCCAAAAAATGTAAAAAACTCTAAAAAACATTAAAAATATTAAAAAACTCAAAAAAAAACCCAAAAAACCTTAAAACCCATCTGAAACCATGAAACCCTGAAGATCAATAAACCCCTAAAAACCATCAAACTCCATCCTTGCCCTCATGCTTTAGGAGGCCCTTTATCCCACCAACTCATCACCTCCTACTTTGGAAAATCTGGAAGAATCGGATTCCAATCCAAGGTCAGTTACAGAGGGCTGGACACAGCCTGGCTTCGGTATGTTTTCTTTGCCTTGGAGCTAAAGAATCCATCCAACACCCCTTCTTCCAGTGCAGATTTCCATCAGCTCTCTGGGGGTACCTGCCGAGGCTATTCAGATTTCCCCTCTTCCTTGAAAAGCCATTAATTGAGATGCTTCACAACCTTGTCATTTGGCCATGCAGCATGCAGGTTTTCAATTTTCTGCATGTGTCCATTGCTGCCATCGTCTCCTACACATGGGTTGTCCGGAATGCGATCGCTTTCAACAAAGGGCGGATCTCTCTTCATGGTTGGGTCTTCAGCATCCACACAGAGATCCATGTGGCATCTCATATCCAATCAGACCCGATAGAAAATTATGTGAGTGATTTTATTCTCTTGTGGTTACTTGGTGTTGATGGTAGACCAAAGAAACCAAAGATTATCAAATACATCCGACGGATCCCCCCGATCTCTTCCTGGATCAAGGTCAACATGGATGGTGTGGCGCTGGGTGAACCGAGGCCCTCGGGGTATGAAGGGGTCTTCCGTACACACTGAGGCTTCATAAAAGGCTGCTTTCATCACTTCATTGGTATTTGGTGTGCCCTTGAAGCTGAAATTTAGGCCATGATTAATGCGATTTAGTTTGCTTGTCAGTTTGGATGGAATCCCCTATGGCTTGAATTAGACTCCATGCTTGCAGTGGAAGTTCTCAAAGATAAATCAGAGCACACCCCTTGGAGGATCCTTCCGCAATGGATGGAATTCCTTGATTCCTTCCAATGGCTCAACATTCATGTCACACACGCCTACCAGGAGGCAAAATTGTCTGTAGATGCACTATCCAAACCGGAGATTATGGAGAGGAGCTCGATATGGTTGCATGTGGCCACACCGTGCTGCCTTCGATTTGTGAAGTCTATTATGAAGGGTGAGATACACACCCGAGTTTTTAATCCCCCCATGTAACATTTTCTTGGTGCTCTTATTTTTTATATATTTTGGGGGGCCAGGTTCACCGGGTCTCGAGCCTTCTTTGCCCTAAAACCAAAAAATCCCTAAAATCCCTAAAATTATAAAAATCTTAAAATATATATAAAAATTGCTAAAATGTATAAAACCATTAATACCATTAAAACCACCAAGAAAACATTAAAAAAACTCCAAGAAAACATTAAAAACTCAAAACACTTTAAACCCCTATAAAACCTACAAAATGCTAAAAAACCTATAAACCCTGAAACCCTTAAAATCCTAAAATACCTAAAAACCCATAAAATCTTCAAAAATATTTAAAACCAAAAAAAAATCCAAAAAAAATCTTAAGAAACCCAAAAAATCTAAAAACACTTACAACCCCTACAACTCTAAAAAATTATAACCCCCTAAAAACCCTAAATGACCCTAAAACCCCTAAAAACCATAAAAACTCCTAAAAACAACAAAAACCCCTAAAACCCATAAAACCCCATAATATACAAAAAAATCCACCAAAAACCCTTTAAACAAAAAATAATATTAAAAACACTAAAAAATTAAAAAAATTAACAGACTATAAAAACCTTTAAAACCCACAAAAACATAAAAACCCTTTAAACCCACAAAACATTCAAAATAAATAGAAATAATAAAAACCATAAAATTCCTAGAAAAGACAAAAAAAATCCATAAAAATGTAAAACAACCTAAATACACTAAAAAACCTCAGAAATCCTTAAAATCAAAAAACACTGAAAACCGCTAAAACCCCCAAAAAACTGTGAAACCCCCTAAAGACCCTAAAAACCCCAAACCCTCCAAAATCCCTAAGACCCTAAATATTAAAAAAACAAAAAATACATAAGAATATCTAAACACATAAAAGACCTAAAAATCATTAAAAACCCTAAGAAAACCATAAAACCTATAATGGTTTAAACCCCTAAAAGACCCAAAAAATGATAGAAACCATAAAAGACCATAAAAAAATAAAAAAACTCCTAAAACTATAAAACCCCTAAAAACCATTAAGACAATTAAAACCCGTAAAAACCCTAAAAACCACTAAAATCTCTAAAAACACATTAAACCTTTAAAAATGTAAAGAAACAGTAAAAATCTTTAAAATAGTAAACAACAAAAATACCCAAAAAACACATAAAAAACCACAAAACCCGTAAAAACCCTAAAACCATCAAAATACCTAAAACCCATAAAAACCATCAAAATCCTAATAACCCTTAAAAACAATAAAACCATAGCAACCCCTAAAAACTAGAAAACCCCAATAATACCTTAAAAACCTAAATTTCATTAAAATCATAAATATCCTAAAAAACCATAAAAACCCTAAAACCCATAAAAACCTGAAAAACCATAAAACTTGTAAAAAATCATAAAAACCTAAAATAGCCCTAAAAATCGAAAAAAAACATAAAAAATCAAAAACCTAAAAAAACTTAAGAAAACCTTAAAAATAAAAAAAATAATTGAAACCCCTAAAATCCTAAAAAAACTAAAAGACCAAAAATCTTCTAAAAACCCCTAAAAACATTTATAAAACCTTAAAAACCCTAAAACCCCATAAAAACACTAAAACCCTACAAAATAATATAATCCCCTTTAAACATAAAAATCATTAAAAAACTACAAAAATATTAAAATATGTAAAAAATAAAAAAACTAAAAAACCAAGAAACCCTAAAATCCCTAAAAATACTAAAAAACCCTAAAACCCAAAAAACTGTAAAACCCCTAAAAACTGTAAAATATATAAAAATATATAAAATTACCTAAAAACACAAATACCTTAAAAACCATGAAAACCCCTAAGAAAAACATAAAAACCTAAAAACACTTAAACCCGTAAAAGACCAAAAAATGCTAAAACCCCTAAAAGACCTTAAAACCCCATGAAACCCTAAAATCTATAAAGTCCTTACAAACCCTAAAGAATGATAAAAACCCATAAAAACCCAATAAAATACACTAAATCTCAAAAAATCCTAGAAACCCAAAAAAACTTTAAAAACATTAAAAATATTTAAAACTCTAAAGAACTAAAAAAACCCCAAAAAACCATAAATCCCATAAAACTCTAAGTAAACCTAAAAACACTCAAAATCCATAAACACCCTAAAAACAATAAAAATCCTAAAAATACCTCAAAATTTTTAAAAATTTAAAACCCCATAAAAACCATGAAATAAAATTGAAAATATTAAAATCCAAAAAATATTTAAAAACCCTAAAAACCAAAAAAACATTAAAAACCCGAACACCCCTAAAAGACCCTAAAAACTATAAAACCCATAAACACTTAAATACTTGTAACAATGAAAATCCCTAAAAACTATAAAACCCTTTAAACCCCTAAATTAATAAAAACTATAAAAAACGTCAAAACCCTTTAAAACAATAAAAATCCATTAATACCCAAAAAAACTAAAAACCATAAATCTATATAAACTCTAAAAACCCTCAAAATATCTAAAAACCATGAAATACCATAAAATCCAAATAAACTTAAAATCAATAAAAATATAAAAACCCCTAAAAACCCTGAAAACCCTTAAGAAACTCATTAAAACTAAAAAATAATTAGAACCCATAAAACCCCCAAAATTTTAGAAACTGTAAAATCCCTAAAATTCACTAAAACCTCTAAACCAACTAAAATACCTAAAATACTAATGAAACATTAAAAAAATTATTTCAGCCTTTGAGGCAATGCATTTATGGGTTTAGAAAAAGAATAAAATAATGGTTTGATGGGTGATGTGTATCCGTCTGTTAATATAGAGACTTTCCTATTGCCATCTTTGTTTCATCCCAATACGTGTTATTATTCTTAAAGGGGAGATTGGATTGAACCCATGGGGATTGGGTAGTTTATCCCTTTAGTATTATGAAAAATGTGCCACAGTCAAATGGTTCTAATGGTAGATTGACTGGGGTTAAATAATTTTTTAAATCAGTCCCCTTAGGATATATCTTCCTCAGATGGTCTCTAGTGGGTTTATCCGCAGATCCAGAAACACCCAACAACCCTATTAACCATGATTCATGGACCTGATTTCCAATTGAAGGTGCTCAATGGATAATGATTTTCCCAATGACACTTAAGGTTTCTAAAGGTCAATAGGATTGGAGGTCGGGCTCATCACACCCTTTTAAGGGGAATTATTGTTTATTCCAGGAATCTCTTATAGATTTAATTCATGTTTATATGTTTTTGAATCCTTGATTCATTCCTGAAGATTATATCCATGGGCTACCCCTAGTTTATAGGATCATCATAGGAATACATAGATTTGATGCAATGGAGGCAATGTTGTCTTAAGCCATGAGATAAGGCGCTTTGGAGTTTACCATACTATAGGGGGAACGGAATATGGATTGATGTTGGGATAAAACCCATAAGTTGGGTTTCCTAGGTATCCTCGGGAGAGGAAAAATATCCTAGGTAGTTCGAGAGACATCGGTCTTATTCATGGGAGCTTCCCATTTCAGGGGATATTATTGGGTGAACCCTTTTGGAATGGCACCCCTTTTGAGATCGAACCATTAAGCAGGTGTCCTACATATCCTGGTTTGAATAGGAATTAGTGTTCCCATAGTTTAGGATGGGTTGGTTGTGTGAATATTGTGATCATAAAAAATATTTAATCCCTTATGAGTCATACTCAGTGTGGGAAACAAGAGGATGTGATAGATACAACCAACCATAAACCACCTCTCCTGGTGATGGGAAAGGGTGGGCCTATGGTAGAATAAGCAGAAGTGATTGTGGGAGAGGCCACAGAGAAATGAACCCTTTAATTTGGGATGATAATTGGGGTAATGTGGCTCAAACCTCAGAAGGTTAGAGACTTACCTCAGTGGGAGGGCCCGAAAACATGTTCTGGGAAAGGGAAGGAACATCACCTCTCATCAAAAGGAGTAAAAAATATGATTCCTTTGACTGATCACCCTTCTTTATTGATTGGAAAAGCAAGTGATCTCCCATAATCCATAGAACACTAAGGTTCACTTCAGCATCCCAATGTTGGACTCCATGTTACCATGGGAATGTATAATTATAGAAATCTCTGGAGTTTAAACTATTGTGGGGAGATCCTTCGTGTCTCCCCTTTCCATGGGTATGTAGAATCAAAGTGTCGCGCTGATGCACCTGATGATATGATCATATGGGTCTAGTGGCATAGGAGGAGGCTTTGGCTTGATCTCGGGGGACTGGTTTGTGGAGAGCCTATGGAGGACTAGCTAGTAATGGAGGGGTGAGATTGGAGCCAGAGGGAAGGACACCTGAAGAGGCCACATTCCATGTATTGTTTTCTCATGTAGGATGGGGGTGCTGCACATACCATAATGGTATATGGGTAGGGGGTCGTCTGCATACCAATATAGTACGTGGGATTGGGAATGTACCACCATGTACCACTGTGGTAAATGGTCATGGATGTGGTATTTTGCGCCACTTTGGATTCCATCTAGGTACTAATTTAGTATGCGACACAGGGTTCAATCAGTATAGAGATACACAATATGGAACGCCATATTGAAGGAGGGTCCTGAAAACTATCATTCAGAGGGAGTTCATCTGTGAGGAATGTGTGGTTTGTGATTTCACCTATTCGGTTCTCTATTTTCCCCTTATTATTAAGTTCCTTGTTTTTATGGTTCGTGGATGGTTATACCTACAGAAATGTGGTTCATTATTTTAACTTCATCAATCATTAAGAATAGAATCTGGAATCCTCTCTGAATTCTTTCTTTCAACCAATTGGTTCTCCTCTATGATTTTTTAATTCTCCCTTTTATTCTTCCTCTCGTTATCATTTTATAGAGCACTTGGGAAATCATATCTATGGTCATGCATCACCATTTTTGGAATCCCATAATGTGATATCTCAATCCATGGAGACTAAGTCAACCTGGGTTTGTGGAGGCTACGGTTCATGGGAAATAGTTCACAGAACCCTGACGACTTGCTTCGTTTGTGAACCACTGAGTCCATGAGACGGTGTGCAGAATTCCTTCACGTGCTTGATTCTTCCAGTGATATGGTTCACGAGTTCCTGGGTTTTCTAGACATCACTCCATGGGCCAGCGCCTCACAGGTCCTCTCACGTACTGGTGGTTCACAGTTCAAGCATTTTGCGAACCCTTCCCGGTGATGGTATGCGGGTCACTTAAAACTCTTTGATAAATTCAATTTCTTAACGTTTCTTCCAAATTTTTCAACTCAATTTGCATCCATTCACTTTAATAGACTTGTATCAATGCTTTCTTCCTTCTAAATTGTGGCTTTGTACATATTTTCTTCCCTTTTCCATGTTTTTAAGACTCTATATATTCCCCCCATCAAAATGGGATCTGTTTGGAATGAAGGGGAGACTATTCCGATGTAGAAGCGGTCATGAACTGAAGAGGTCTGATGTAGAAAATATAGGTCTAGTAGTAGGGGACCACACCTATATATAGGGGCCCATAACATTTTCCTTTTACTGTTTCTCGTACTGAAAAGTATTCTCAACTCTCCCCCAGCTTTCTCTGCATCTGCATATTATCTCTTTTCTGAAATATGTTTTTGCGAACTGATTTTTATGTGTCACGAACCAAACTCTACACAATTACTTCTACCTGTGAACCAGATTTGGGGTTTTTCAAATTGTGTTGTGGAATTAAAAACTAAAATCTTGACCTCCATCTAGAATAACACTATTCAGTTTGCATTTCCCATACACTGAACTTAAACTGGCGAACCGAATTTTAGGCTTTAATAATTCGATCTTAAACTTTTAAACAATAAATTTGAATATTAGAATTTTGAGGACTTGGTTCATGGTTTCTTTTTTCCATGAGCCCTTTTTTTGTCCAACGCTCCCTGGGCAAACACCTCGTGGGACTATCATGTACCATGGTTGTACGCAGTATAAAGTTTATGTGTACCACAACAGTATGTGGGGACTGCTTCCATGTGTAGTGTAGTATGTGGTAAATGGATACTATGTACCATTTATAGGAATAGTATGTGGAGCCCCATGTGGAAACTCTTTCAATTCCTTTGTCCATTTTTTCCCTTATCCAACAATCTTTTCATTGGACAGACTTTTTGTGGGCCTATGGATCTTTCTTTGTAAGCTTCAATGACACTTTCATAGGCATTGAAAAAATTTACCAAGATGAGGGAAACCATAGTTGAGGACACTGAAGGCCATCTTCGATCCTATATAGTTCCTCATGATACCATCATAAAATATCTCCATACACCAGAGCTCCAAGATTTCCCATTGTCTGTGGAGTTTCTACTTTTTGGATTTGGTCTTCCTTATGACATTACTTTTCCATTGGTTGGCCCGAAAACTCATTTTTTATTCTCCTAGAATCACCACAATTTCATGATCGGGCCGATATTTCCTCAACATGAGAGGTCATGGTTACTCTGATTCCGAAAAACATGTTCATATTAGAAGGCTCGGCGTGGACTTGGGGAAATTGCAGGTGTCGCAAACCTACCTTGAGACTAGTTGCCCAAGAGTAACCATCTATTATCAACCTTTTTTGAGAAAACCATAACGGTGGGTGGATCAAAAAATGGGACCTTCGAGCTGGAGGATGATTCTCCAATGAATGGACTTGTGCATTCTCAGTACACCAAACTTGTTTAGAGTCCCCTGACCAGTTGGAGGTGGTGAACTTATATCAGGCAGCCTGGGTCTCTCAGTTTTCATCTATCTCTCTTTGAGAAATCCTTATTGAGCTGTTGAGTCACTGGTGTTCAAGCACCAACAGCTTCCATTTGTCATATGAAAAGGTGGGAATTATCTTATGGGACATCCAATATCTTTGAGGTCTCCCCATCCTTGGAGATATGTATGACGAATTTCTTCCAGAAGCTACTACCTTGGAAGATACTGACTATGTGTCATCATTGACAAGGATATTACTGGTTATGGTAGAGGGATTACTTGATCACCCTCTCCAGGATTGCTCTCTTTTCCAATTTGAGTCTTGGATAGGGTCATTTCTTCAAGAGAATGGGCCTAATATTAGAGTTCATCACATTCAAATTCATCCATCCCATCCGTCTCGATAGATTCCAGGGCCATATTGCACTACCCTTGAAGCAGGATTATATACTACCTGGGGATATGATCTTCAACTGGACACACCACCCGCACTAATATTAGCATGTTTATTTTACATGTTTTTTATTGGATGGATCTTCCCATCCTATCATGTATATTCCATGGTTGGGGATTTCACTCTGATGATGAAAGTTGTGCTGGCAGAGGGTCAACCAATTAATTTGGCCACTCCTACTCTAGCCCGACATAATGAGTTGTTGGGGAAGATACAAGAAGGTAAACCTCTGCATCGTCTTAGTGGACCATTTCAATTCCTATATGGGTGGATGGAAGAACACTTCTCTTGCTATGAATATTGACACACTGTGAGGGTTCCTTACTCTTACTTTCAACCTACCATTCTCAACATTTCCTCTATTTGTCCCATGACTTTAAGCATTAGTGATGCAGTTGGGTAGCTGAATGATGTTTATTGCTTCTCATTTTCACCGCACCCTACCCCTCATCGGTCATTAAGGGGTGATAAGATCGGTTATTAAATGGAGCGCTTATAAATTATCATGATTCAGGATGGGATTATCACTGCTCTCATAAATTGAGTGGCCATTTGTGAGACATACCTATCTTACCGATTTTACAGGAAATTTGGGTGCATTAAACAAATTGCACTTTTTCCTATTGTTCAGTTAAAGAGAGAATCTCATACCATAATTCTTCACCAGTTATGGCTTATGATGAAGCGATATGGTGCTGCTATGAAGGTTAGCATCTCCAATATGATGGGATCCACTTTCTAGCATTGGAATATGCCCAACTATGTGTGGGATGTTTCCCTGACAGGGTGATGAGTATACCAATTTGACAGTTCCTGAAGCCTTTAACCATCCTTCACCCCATATCAACTATGAAAACCATTCCATGTATTCCTTCTCTTATGGTGATTATGGTGGAAACACCTTCTATGCATGTCCCTACGGTGGCCACGATGGTTACTCCATATGTTCCTACCCTAATTTTGAGAAGGCGCTCGATCAACCATCAGATCTGTATGTAAGGGGCTTCATCGGTGTGCCCTATCTTGGTGGGGAGTGATTTAGACTAATATTATACTATGTATACTGCCCATATCCCTAATAAGGCTAGCCTTAGCGGTGTGTCACCAGATACCCCGAAATTTGCAGCTAGTCCTCCGCATCTAGCTCGAGTGGTCAAATTATCTGATGATAAGAAGAGCCCCCCATATTGGGTAACCTATCTTAGGTCCCTTCCAACTCCTGTAATGATTCTTCCGGCCTATATACCTATTGTTTCAAGGGAGGGCCAAGGCCCTGGTGCTGTGGGGAGGCATCATGAAGTTTAAAAATAGGAATGGCTCCCCTTATGTACCCTTGTCATGGAAACACCTCTAGCTAGTTTTACTAATGAGAATGAAAACTTCCAGTAGTTATTTAACGAGTTGGGTTCTGGTGGATTTAATTACCGGAATCTAAATATTTTTATATAACATATTTTCATAGCCCGAGAAGGCCTCGTTTCTTTTGGGGATAAACTTTTCATATTCAATTCTTCCCATCATTAGGTAACAACCTTCCGAGATGTTTTGGAGGAACTTGATCACCTAACGACTGAAGAGGTGAAGGCTTGTGATTTGGTGATCACCCAAAAAGAATATTTGATAGAATTTGATGCTCATGTAGCATGGTTTAAGGCTCAACTAGCCTCTCCAGGTTCCAATTACGAAGCTATCCAGAAGAAATGGTGGGACCTTAAAGCTGCTATGGAGCATGTGCGTCCGATTTTCAAGGATGAAGTAGATGTCATAGCTTCTTCAGAACAAAATTTGGATGGACCGTGATAGTTTCTTTCCATTTTTTTGTGAAGGGAGTGCTGATCCTTATTGTAACATTCCCCAAATCATGATGTGTACTCATTTTCTTTTGACACTATGGAGAGAATCTGAACTGGGGATGTTTCTCAATCTATTGAACTTAATGGAACTAATTTTCCTCCCAATACTTCTTCTTTTCCTTTTCTTGTAATTTAAATTAATCACGATCAATCATATGAACAAAATTTTTATTAGGTATTAATTTTTAACAGTGATTCAACAGAAGTAAATTGAAATAATCGAATTGGTCTCTAATTGTTTCCTAAGCCACAAGACTCATTGAGCGTAGTTTGACTATTGCTGAGGTTTCATAGAAAACCTCACAAAATTTTGTGTCTTTTTCAATATCACCCTATTTTTTTCATAAGAATATTTGATACAGGCTTATTGGGTATAACTTGACTTTTTCTTAGGCCTTACTTTATGGGTTTTCAACATAATAAGATTTACATCCCTTTTGATAGCTCAACATTTTTCCTTTTTTCTAAACAATACATTGTATAGTTTTAACGATCCGATACTCAAATTTTATCCAGGGGTTCCCTCTATGGGTTTTCACCCTAGTGAGTATTGCATCTTTTTCACTAGGATTTTATAGTCCCACTACTACGACTTATTATTGATGTTCTTGTTGGAACATTTTCTACCAAACATGACAAGGTAAGGGCACCAATATCAGGTTCATCAGTCGGGAATGTTCTAATAACTTGTAGACATGATTGTGGGAATTTTCTTGACCTTGAATATGTGTTTTTTAGATATGTACGAGGATTGGGATCCATTTTAGGCATACGAATGTATGAGAGGACTCTCATAAGGAAAAAAATTGCCTTTGGTTGATGGATGTTTTGTATGTGACCTATACAGAGCCACCAGGGCATGATGCGCATAGTCAAATAAAGGTGTATGTGGGATACTGGCCTCCCATCTCCGATGGCCTAGGCAAATTTATGATAATTTGAATTTGTTTTGTGATTGGGGGCTAGAGTGGGTGGCCTGTCTGAGGAATGATGTCTGAATGTATTAGGTTAATTTTTATTAGCATTGAATGGATAATTGATCCCATAAGAATCTTACTTGCATAAGGGAGAGAAATTGAATTGTCATTTCAGTTAGAAATACTTTTCATGTCTGGTAACTTGAAATGGAAAAGATGTGTAAGCTGTTTTCCAGTTGTGTTTTCTAAATCCGGAGAGTGATATGGGACATAAATGTCATACGAGCGTATAAAAACTGGAACAGACTCACCTAAGGACGAATTTTCCTTTGATTGACGACTCTTTTGTAGGAAACATATGCAAATCCACTGGGGCATGATGTACATATTCAAAAAAAGTTGTCTGTAGGACACTGGACTACCATCTTCGATGTCGATGAAGGATTATAGAGATTGGGACAATTTTAGACATTTCATATGACCTCTAAAAAGGGGGGTTCCTAAGCATGAAAGGGGGAATTTATTTTGGTCGAACTTTTCTAGGGAACTTAGAGATAAATGGGGGCATTTGTGTTTCATAAGAGAATCAAATTCACACATATGGATGAAATATCTTTATTCTATAGAAGCCTCAAGCGAGACCAGAGGTGAATCAAGCTAGATTGTTCTGATACATCCAGGATATTAGTAGGAAAGAAATTTTAAACCATGAATCTAAGGGTTCTTGAATCAAGAGGGATGTCATGAGGCTTGGAATACATTGGGCGTACTGAGATAACAAAAAACACTCATGGGAATGAATTTTCCATTGATTTATAGTTGTCTTATATGCATCATATATAGAGCTATTGGGGAATGATGTGCATAGTCAAACAAAGGTGCCCACAGGACACTAGCCTTCCATATTTGATGGCCATGGAAAAATATGGGGATTCAAGATTACTTAAAGAATAGATGTTGAGGTATGGAAGGAGTGTATCTAGATACATGAGAAACATTTAGGATGTGATCTGCTCATGGGATCAGGTATCCCATACATAGATCTAACTCATACGTAGGGTAATGAATTGGTACCATCTTTGGAGTATCCTATAGTTTAACATCGTATGGTCAGGACACAGGGTTTCTTATGGGGAAGGGAACCATGACATGACTTTTAGGTTCATTATACTAGGACTAAATTCCTAGACTAATTTTCCATAATGTCAAGGGGGATATCTCACTGAGGTCTGTAAGCTTAAGTGCGCTATGCTCGGTGTGAGAAACAAGGTATTACGGGGATTTTGTATCACCACTTAAAGACATAAAAATCAATAGAAGGGAGCATATAGGCTTAAACCAATGCTATGCAGTTTAACATAATGCAACAATGATGATTATGGCTTTGCAGTTTAGAATCGTGTGGTAAGGACATTATGCTATGTATTTTAGAGTCCTTCAGCGAGGACATTATGTTGTGACGTTTAGAGTCTTGCAGCGAGGACATTTTGTTCCTTAGAAATGTGTGATAATAGAAGGTGTAACCCATAGTCTCAAGGGGAAACTTGTATCAAGAGGAATGACATATAGATTATAATCCATTGGGCATACCGAGGTAGGAGAGGAATCTCATAGGGGAAAATTTTCCTTTTGTTGATGTTCGTTTTGTAGGAAAAATATGTAGAGCCACCAGGGAATTATGTGAATAGTAAAAAAAAGTGTATACAGGACATAGTCTGTCCATCTCTGATGGACATACATGCTTATGAGGACCCAATATTTCTCAGAGTATGGAGTTTGAAAAATGGGTGAGATGTGTCTGGGAACGTAAGAAATATCTAGACCATGATGATCCATGAACTACTTAATTTTCTACACAGATATGAATCATATATAGGGGGAATCATGATATTTTAACTCCTTATGAATATCATAATTTAAATTTGGAATTTCAATCATCTCATAGAATTTGGTGTGCAGAAATTTAGGGGCATGTTTGGTATCTCTTAATGTTGAGAATCGAGCTGCACATGACTCTTGAGGAACCTTGTAGTTTAATGTCATGTCGTCACAACTAGAAAATTCACCTACGACCACAGTTTGGAACTGTGGCATTCGGCCCAAGAACCTTGGCATGAGCCTATGGCCACGGTTTTAGAAAACTATACTTGCTATCATTGATGAATTAGGGGCCTAGATCAATTGTTTAACCATGGAATTAGGGGGCCTCTTTCCACGGTTTTAACCATGGAAGTAGGCCCCTAATTCCATTGTTTTGTACATGGGATTAGGCCCCTTAGTGCGATGGTTTAATTGTGGCGATATTATTTATATGGTATAAAAAATCAATGCCCCCCACCCAGACAACCCCTTTGAACCCCCCCCCCCCCCTAGACAGCCCCTACACCGCCATGCCCCCTAGAAAGCCCCCTTCCACCCCCTTGAACACCCCTTGCACTCCCATGCTCCTTGTAAAACCCCCTTGAACCCCCTTTAACACCCCCCTCTACACCCATGCCCCCCTGGACAGCCCCCTTGAACCCCCTTGAACACCCCCATGCACCCCCATGCCTCCCCTGGACAGTACCCTTGTACCCCCATGAACACCCCCCTACACCCCCTGCACCCCTTGAACACCCCCACCACCATACCCCCTAGAGAGTCCCTTTCACCCCACTGGACAGTCCCCTTTCACCACTTGAACACCCCCTACACCCCCAATCCCTCCTAGACAACCCCATTACGCCCCCTGGATAGCCCCTTGCACCCCCTTGAACACCCCTTGCACCACCATTCCCCTGGATAGCCCCCTTTCACCCATGGAAACCCCCCTTACACCCCCTTGAAAACCCTCGACACCACAATTCCCCCAACCCCCCCTTCTGGACACCCCCCTCTCACCTAGACACCCCCTCCCTCCAGGACACCCCCTTCACACCCATGCCCCCTTGAACCCCCCTCCTGGACACCCCCCTTGTACCCCCTAGATAGCCCCTTCCCCACCCTTGAACACCACCTACAGTAGCACACCCCCTGGACAACCCCCTTTGAAAACCCCCTACAGTATCTCACAACCACCCCTACAGTATCTCCCCCTGCAAATCCCTAGACCCCCCTCCTAGACACCCCCTCCGACCTAGACACCCCCTCCCACCTGGACAATCCTCACCCTCTTGGATAGCCCCCAACCTCCTAGATATCCCCCCACCTAGAAAGCACACCCCCCCCCCCCAACAACTAGTCTCCCTTGTTTGTTACCCCCTTCTAGATCCCCCTACTAGTCCCCCACCACACATTTTCCTCCCCCTGCCAGTCCCCCCCGGAACCCCCACCCTGCCCATTGCACCCCCTGCTAGTCCCCTCCCTATACTAGTTCCCCCTATCCCCCTACTAGTTCCCCCTTCCCATACTAGTCCCCCTCCCCTGGCCCACCCTTCCCCCTGCACTCCTTGTCAGTCCCCTCTTTCACCCCTGTTAGTCCCTTCCCCCCTTCTAGTTTCTCCCCTCCGCCCCTACCCCTTCCAGCCCCCACCCCTACTAGTCCCCCTGCCAGTTTCCCCTCTCCCCAGCCCCTGCCAGTCCCCCTCCACCCTTATCCTACTAGTCCCCCTCCCTACTAACATCCCAACCCATTGTCTTGTATCAGGTCATAGGATCTACTAACCATTGGTGAAATTTCCCAAACACTAAATATATTTCATGGGTTTAAAAACTATGTTACAAAATGAGAATGATTTACTCTATTTATCACACAGAAGATCAACGTGGTTCTCACAATCCGAATTAAATTATACACTAAAGCTACTTACATACTAAGAATTAAACAAATAAAAATATATAAAAACACTTAATTTCACTTACATGAGTCTCCCTATAATACAAACAATCAAATAAGTCTACAACTAGCTCACAAGTACCAACAACACAAAGTAGAACATAGTAGTTCTCATCCACTGAAATTATGGTAAAACAAAACATCTTAGAAAATTCAAAAAGAATATAACTTGATAAACGAGAATAGTTTAGTCATATAACCAACAATAATAGAATAAATTCACCAAGTATTGGAAAAAGAAATCAGTCTCCAACTAAACTAATGTGTGATAGATAAACAATATTTCATGTGCTAATCCACATATCTTCATTTGGTAGGTTCTCATTAGGAGTTCCATTGATATTTTCTATAAATATCTATGATGAATTCAATTTCACAAGGTTCATCCATAGATCATTGGATGAAGTTAGAAATATTAAAATTCCACGTGAAATAATCTTTACATTTACAAAAATCGTGATTGGTTCATCATGAAGGAATTTCATACCATGTGAAAGGAAACATACATGTTTTGGCCATGGTGAAGATGGAGAAGTTGCCAGGAAGGCCACACCCATCAAAGAGGGAATTATGATGGCCAGGATGCAATGATCATGTTTTTGTGTGAAACAATAAGTCTAATATAATCATGGTAGTCTATGTAGTGATCATATAGAATACTTGTGGGAAGTATCCTAGGCCAAAATGAACATAGAATTTGACATGGTTAGAGGGAAATAATTCATTGAATATATATAGTATAAGAAAGATGATATGAGAAGTAAAAAACATATGTTGTTGTGCTAGATTTCATTTTTTAGCATCTTCTTCTTCTGAAATTTACCTTTATTCTTAGTTTATATAGTTTTATCAATTTTATAAAGTAGATAATTTTCCTTCTTTTATTCCTACTCAATCCGCTTGGATTTTTCAAACCAATTTTCTAATATGATTAGATAATCTTTTGGTTCATGATCTTCCTTCTTCTTGATTGTATATTCCTTCTTTGTAGAAACTATTTCTGAACACCCCCTCCTAGAAACCCCCCTAATCCCCCCCTACTGGACAACCCCCATCCTAGACATTCCCCTATCTCCTAGACAACCCCCGCCCTCCATCCCCCACCCACTTTAGTAGCCCCCAAACCCCACTACAGCAGCCCCCACACCCCACTACAACCCCCTACTCTAGCCCTACTATCTCTGCCCCCCCCAGCAGACCTCCTTCCCCTGGACACCCCCAACCCCCTATAGCATCTCCCACCACCCCCTTCCACCCTCCAACCCCCAACACCCCCCCTAAAACATCTCTCCTTCCCATGGCCCCCCTCCCCCCCATAACCCCTATAGTAGCCCCCTACCCCTGGAAATCCCCAACCCCCTACAACATCCCCCATCCCCTGGCCACCCCCACCCTGGCCCCCACCACACCCCACTGCAACAACCCCCATATTCAGAAAAAAATATACACATATTATATGGATACGTAATTAGATGGAATACATCAATGAATTGGTGAAATACTCCTTCAATACTCCACCATCCCGCACAAAACTTTATTAAGGATCACCTGAGCCTATATCAAACCCATCCATACAAATTATGGTTTCAACCCGATATGTAATAAAATAAAATTAGTCTAGGGAAGTAAAATTCCCTTAAAAATTCTATAACAATGTTCTTTTGGTTCATACCAAAGAAATCACCCTTGATTATCTGAAATAACTAGATTAAATTCATTAATATATTTCAACCCAAGTTTCCCACAATACCTCTCATGACACATAAACTCCAACTTAACCTAGTATAGAGGTCTTCTACCTAGTTCTCCTCCCCACCAATAGTTAGAAATCAAATAATTAAAAAAATCACAAACGGATTTATTAAAATATAAATTAATATTATAATAAAAATAAGCAGAGACAATGACACTATGTAGATGAAATTCCATTCCACACCTTGGATAGAAGTTTCCCTTTATATCCATAAATCTTATTAGCCACCCACTCCTTCAACTAGTGAAAATATTCCACATGTGACCAACATATAATAAGATGAAAACCCATATATTTTTCATGGTAAACTTTAACAAAACCTCAACAATCAAAACAAAACTGGAATGAAATAAGAAAATATAGGACATACATATATGATTCACTATTTAGTTACCCATTTTTTCCCTCTTCCTATTGCTCACAGTGATCTCCCCATTCACCACCCCAAGAATAAACCAAACCTTGTTATCAAATTTCAACAGATCCAATTCAACATTATCCCGAAGAACTCTATCCATAACAGCAACAGTAAGATATTTCAGTAAGATATTTCAGTAAAATATGGGCATTATATATAAACCATACTTCAGAGGATCTAATCTTTCTTTTCTCTTCTCATAGAATTCAAGTCGCAAGTGAAATAAATATTCATGAACTACAAGGAAAACAACAACATAAATAACTAAAAATTGTCATAGAAAAATGAAAGATGGGATTTGAGGCTGAGAATATTTTCTTTTGTATACCAGCAAGGCTGGTCTCCCCATGGTGATAAGTTGAGTGTTTTGATACATAACTAGAGTATTGGGCAAAATTCACCTCCTTTACCAAATTACTCTTGAAAGAGAAGAAGAGAATCACCGATTTTCTCAACTTCAAGCCATTGACCAGTGATGGAATTGACTGTTGAAGGTCCGACATTGAAAACAATATCATCTCTTTGTTCACAAAGTCACTGTACTTAAAAAGCTCATGCTTCTGATCATGGTGAGTTCCAGCCTGCTAGTTCCCCCATGCCCTTTCCCCTTCCTATCCCCCATAACCATACCAGTCCCCCCTGCCCCTACCTCTACCAATCTCTCCTACCCCTGTCCCATCTAGTCCCCCTGCCCCTGCCAGTCCCCCTACCCCTTCCAGTCCCCCCTGCTCCTACCTTTTTCCCTGCCACTGACAGTCTCCCCTTCCCCTGCCCTGACCAGTCCCCCTACCCCTGCCAGTCACCCTTTCCCTTGCCAGTCCCACTTTCCCTACCAATTTCCACTCCCCCTACCATTATTGTCCCCTGCTAGTCCCCCTCCAGTTTCACCTCCCCCTACCCCTGCTAGTCCCCCATGCCACCCCCCCGTGCACCTCTACCCACCCTTCCCCCCCCCCACCCCCTTCCAGTACCCCCTCCCACCTTGTCATCCCCCTTGAACCCCACCCCCTAATGGTTACCCCCTTCTATTACCCACCCCTTTCACCCCAACCCACCCCTTCCCCTTGAACCTCCCCCCTGTGAGTTCCACCACCATTTTCCCCTCCCCTCTTCCAGTTTCCCCTCCCCCCTTCTAGTCCTGCCCCTACCAGTTTCTCCTCCCCCTGCACAAACCTACAGTATACAAATACACCATAGACATACACTTTCAACGAATTCCAAAAACAATTATAGCTACTCATTTATACATAAATAGAAAAACAACTAATACATATAAAATTTAAATTCTATAAACAATTAATAAAATGTTAGATACAAAAAACTGTCAATAATGTCACTCCAAAATGTTATCTGAATCCTCATCATCATATGCACCAATATCAACAACATCAACGTGTGTACCACCAATAGCATCTTCATCATAAACATCAGTAACATCTTCTGCCTCTCCACCATCAGCAGCATCTCCAGCCTGTCCACCATCAATAGCATCTTCAGCCTCTCCACCAGCATCTTCAGCTAAAAAATCATCACTATCCTCATACATCGATAGAAAACTCAATAAACATGAATCCACTGTTGATTCATCCTCTAGATGAAGTGAAGAGAATATAAATGATATCAACTTGACCAATTTTTCATTTTATTTTTTCCGTGTCTTTGGGACTCTTGTCTAACTTATTTCTTTACTGTCTCAATGGCAGCATGTAATTGTTCTTCTATAATCATTCCTGCAATATTTCTGGAAGATTCAATACCTGATGACAAATATTTTGGAGGACACGATTTTGTTTTCAGGTTTACAATGAAATTTTCCACTGTTCTCATTGCCAAGAACCTGATGTAAATAATCGTTTAGACCAAATGTGTCCAGTTCCTTTGTTATTAGAGCTTGAAGACCATCATATTAAAGGGAATTAATATTTTAATAGATAATTAAAAAAATAAGTGAAACTATATTTCCATTGAAATTCTTATACGTGTTACGAGTAAAATGTCTACAGCCTCCTTTTTTGATGAAATCTATACCAAAACATAAGTAGAGTATGTACTTTTATATTCTTTATACTACTTTTAAGAGTTTGTATAACTTATATTAGTATCTTGGGATGTTTTGGGTTTAAAAATATATTTGTAGTGGTTATGTACTTGATTGAGAATCCAAATATTCCTTAAACCTCCATAGATAAACATGATTATATGATCAGAATAAAAGAAATGAGAAGGTTACTTAAACACTATTCTAGATTGAATGGATTTTTGATGTCCTTTTTAAACCTTATCAAGAATTGATCTTATTAAATTATAATTAGGAATATTAAAGAGAGTGGAAGATAATATATTTTACTTTATAATAACATATTAACAAGTTATATAATTGATTAAATTATTCACATTCCCTAAGAGGATGACACAACTCATATAATTTTTAGTGAATGAAATTGCATACTAAAAGCTAAAAATTTAAAAACATTGTTTCAAATTTTTTTCTATTTTTCCTGATTCAAATAATTTCTATCTATATTTTTCCTACTAGGACAAAAAAATAATGATCAGAGAACACATAATTTGATATTTAATGCCCATTTAAACATAAAAATTGAACATAAATCAATGAAAAAATGTATATTCAATGTTAAATCATATATTACCTATGAAAATTCATGACCTGGTAGTGTAGTTCACCGCAGTGTATAATTATATATCATGATTCCCTTATTTATTATCTTTCTTTTAGAAGAATACTATTAGTAAATATAAATAAAGTAGCCTTTCAACAAATCAGAAGGGTTAAAAAATCATCATTTCAACTTAATAATTCAAAAAGTTCAAGACATAACTGAAATTACCAAGTCTGAAAAACAAAACTGAACATAATAATATCTAATAAAATCATCTGCTATAGAAAACTATGATTAATGAAAAAAATCATTTTATTAAAAACATTAACATTGTAAATTACCTTGAAAGTGGAATAGATCCAATGTGCAATTAATTCATTGTATTCTAAAATTGGGCATTCATTGAAGATCAGTTCATTTTGAAGAGGAGTACCTCTACTTTATTTCCAACCAACATGTAGGTCATGCTTGTAGGCCCCCCACATCTCACCCAGTTCCATTAACCTAGCTCTCTTAGCATGGAAACCATCTGAAAAGTTATAGTGAATATGAAAATTCAAAATAATTATCAATAATACAATATAAAAAAATTTAAAAGTAATTTTAAAAAATATATTACCCAAATTTCTTCCCAATCCTTGTATTTTATTTCTTTCCTTATTTTCTCCACATGATTGGTTGAATTGGAACAATATTACTATTTCTTCTGAGTGTCCCCATGAAACTCCACAATTCTTTACCATTTTCTTCAATAATTTTCATTTCCTTGTTATATTGAACCATAATTGGTCTATGTATATTCCACACTTTATGCATATTTGTACGAAAACGCCTTTTAGTAAAAGATAATCTTGAAAAAAAAGAATATTTTATACACATATATAACTAATATTTAATAAAAATTTATTAATTCCTTTACTTTTTAAACATTTTCCAGTAGCACTATTTGTTGTTGCTCGATCATGCACACTATGTTGGGTGTAGTAACTGGAGAAGTGTCCTCCATAGTAGAATATGAATGTTGAGGTTGGGTTGGAGGGTAAAGGTATTCAGGGGGCATAAACAATGGAGGTTTACCCTCCATAGTAGACTATGGATGTTGAGGTTGTGTAGGAGGGTACGGGTATACAAGTGACATAACCAATGGAGGTGTATCCTGTAGAGATGAAGGTGGATAAGCGTAAAAAGGTTGATGGATAGAAGTAGATAGACTAACCAACATGGTAGGAGGGGGAAATGGATAAAAAGGATGACCACCCATGTATGGATAAGGCGTGTAAGTGGGGAGAATGATGGCAAGAAATTGTCTTGGTGAATATAGATCCATGGAATATGAGGCGTTACATGTAGGGGCATCATGTAGGGTCAGTCCTAAACTCTGGGCTGCCTAAACCATCTACATTGAATGCATGTTTCCTCATTGATGATTCTTGTGCATATTAAATATGATTTTTGTAAAGTTAATACATAATAAAAATATAAATAAGGGACTCACCAAAAAAATCATATTTTTCAGGCCAACTTCTCTAAGTTAGTGATTGTTTTCCTCCATTTTTTCTCCGATCCTCCTCGTTAGACCTAATAATATGTAAATTCTAAAAGTGATGTTAAAATATAAAAAATATAACAATGAAATAAATAAATATAAATATTCCAAGGAAATTCATATTATTTTTCAAAACATTACATCTTATATTATGTTTTTTTTCATAATTTTGTTTACTCACTAAATGAAAACATTAAAAAACAAAAGAAGTTTCAAATTTATAAGTCTAAAAAAACATGCACCAGGTCAGAATAATATAATCTAAATACTTTGAAACATGTAATGCTAGGAGTTCTCTATTATAATTTCTTTTTCACAATCCATTCTGAAAATTGAATCATCGGTATCATCGAATGATATATTTTACTAAATACCAATCGGTTCATCCAAAACATAACCATCATCCAATCCTTCATCAAAAATTTGTTTGGGAATAACATCAACAATAACACCAAATTTTGGTTTTAAAGGTTCGTTTACATATAATACTTGTCTAGATTTTAATGCAAGAATATAAGTCTCATTTGTTTGCAGCTAATGTTTCATATCAATCACTCTAAAACAGAAACTATCTATACACAATCCTTTTACTCTCATTGAATCAAATCACTTGCATTTCACCATAGCGACGTGACCACGTGTATAATAATCTAATAAAAATATTCTCTAAAAACCCCCATAATAGGAGATATTTTCTGATCGAGGCTATCTGTTCGATGCACTAGCATAACAATCCATTTTATCACTTATCTTGACACCATCATGCTGTGTTTACATCTTTGATTCTAAACTATTTATAATGAATTTAAAACCATTAACAACCATTTCTTTACAATCACAAACCACATTTTTCAGACCAAAAGACAATTCCCTTATTTCCGCAGATACATCATCCATCAGTAAACTTTGGACCTAAAATATATCATCAACAAATATTGAAAAACTACCAACGATTTGGTAATATAAAAAAGAATTTGTTACCTTTGACTTCAACCAAGCAGGAAATTTATTGTTGTGTAATTGCATCCGCCTCTTAATAGATAAAGAGAGATGTGCTCTTTTTATAATTTCAGAATGTTCTCTACAAATATAAAAATTTAATTATATCAAGAACTATGAAAAAAATACCCAACAAAAATATATATTTATAATTTTACTTACTTGATTTAATATTAAACCACAACACAGTTAAATAATACCGTATGATGAGCCATTTCCCACTCACCCCTATTCAAAGTACACAACTTTTATGATCCAGATATCCCCCCATTTTGGGCCAGTGACAAAAATGTTGGCTCAATTAGATCATACTACTCATCTTAAGTTCTCATGGGTTGATTAGATCTAGTGGTGACATTAGTCAAATACATTGAACAAAAATCCAAGCATTCAAGCATTAAATAACCTTTCATAATAGATCCTTCAGGATGATTCTTATTTATCACATAAGATTTCAATGTAAACATCATTCTTTATATTGGATACATCCAGTGACTAGAAACTATACCACCAAAAATAACTTCTATTGGAATATGCATGATCATATGTAACTTACATGTTAAAACGATGGGGGAAATATTTTCTCTAAGTCGCAAATAATGATTAGTGCATCTATCTGTAGTTTTTTTCGCAAAACTTTTGTTCAATATTTTAGCACAATGATCTCGATAAAAGTGACATAATCTAATCACACTGACCCATGAATTATGTGATAGTAAATTTCCAATGGAAATATAAATCAATTCATGCAAAAAGATATGGCAGTCATGGGTTTTGAGGTATTTTAGTTCCACATATCATGTATTTAATCGTTTCAAAATGTTTCTCTAATTACCATCTAAAACCTTTAAACTTTCCAAGATGTGTAGAAATTGTTTTTTCTCATCATTTGTCATAAAAAAAGGGTATTTCCACTGATTCATAACAATTAACTCAGGATCAATTATTGGTTTTATACCCCAGCCCATTAAATCATGATATGAGCACAAATCATATTTTGTCTTTCCCTTTACATTTAAAATCATTGCAAGTAACATTTCACACACATTTTTCTCAATATGCATTACATCCAAACAGTGATTCCAAATATTTGGGGACCAATTTGGCAACTCATAGAATATACTTTCCTTTCTCCAATTATTGTTGGAATTCAAAGGAAAATTCTTCCACTTGTTGGAATTTAACAGACCATTTCCAAGAAAAAAATTGAAACTGTCAATTTATTTAAGGATATCACCCCAGATATTGATTGAGGTATTTCATATGTATCTATGTAATTATCAAATTATCTTTAATTTTTCTTTTATGGATAATCTATTTGTAGAAATCTTCAATGCCCTATGAAATTGAATGTTTGAGGAAACTTTAATCTCCTATAATGTTTATTTTTCATACATATAGGGAAAGATAACCTCCCCTTGTTACTCCAACCAGACATCATTAAATATGCAAGGAAATAATTTATTTTCCATAATAATGATGCACGATAGATAAATTAATCCTTTCTAAATGAATCTTATGTTTTCACCCCAATGGTCCAAAGCTCTTTAAACTTGTCTATTAATAGTTGAAAATATATGTCGATATCATTTCCTTGATCATTAGTTCCATAAATCAATATACTCATGATATTAAATGGATTTTTCATACACATCCATGATGGAAAATTATAAATATGAATGAAAATAGGCCAAGTATTATGTGCAGTATGCATCTTCTTAAATGGGTTGAAACCATCACATGAAAATTCCAATCTAACATTCTGTGGGTCGGCTATAAAATCAGGATGTAACCTATCAAATTTTTCCATGTTAACTCTTCATCAAGATGAACTATATCATCATTATCCTTATTTCTTTGATCTTCATGCCATCTCATATTCTTAGCCATTTGTTCTGACATAAAAAGTTTCTGATGTCATGGAATTAATGGAAAGCGCCACATCACTTTTTATGGTACATGGGATTGATTTCCATCTTTATTAATCTTCCATATCAATTTACCACATTATTTAAATCATTTAACTTGATGTTATCCATCCATAACAAACAACAATCTTTATGGCCTGCATGGATTTTAGTACTATAAAATCCAATTTGTTCAACCAACTTTGATTCCATATAATCATTTTCAAGAATACATGCATCGTCACATATCAAGTCTTTAAATAGAGTAAGTAGATAGTCGATCACAGTATTACTAAATCGATACACTGTTTTCCCATGATACAATTGCATTAAAAACTCTAGTTTGGTCATTTTTCCAAATGACTGGTATACTGGGGTATTCGCGCCTTCTAAAAAAATTCTAACATGCTCAACGTCATCATTATGATCATCATATGAAAAATATGTTCCCGTATTCATGTCCTATTCCACTACTCTACATGAAGTGTTTTCTTGAGAAGAAAATGAAAACCAATCGGAAATCAAATTTTCCATTTCGATCCTTTTAGTAGAATCAATGTCATTCTCCATTTGATCTTTTCCTCCATTGTGATACCAAACATTATATCCTTTTTGAAAACATTTTTTAGTGATGTGGTAACTTACTACCTCACATGTTATCCATGATCATTCAATTCACTAAAAACATGGACATCAAATCAATCCATCATCTGAACCATTATTGAATAAAAAATCAAAAAAATATTCCAACTCCTTATGAAACTCAGTGGTGATCCGATCAACATTATACATACAGCTTATATCCATTCTAATATTAACAAACAAATAGTTATTAAAATTGTTGATTGTAAATAACAACATTGAAACTCATTCATTATTAAGAAAAGTAGTATATGGACTCATTCATAGGCTTATATTCCTTACATGCTTCTTTATAAACATAAGTAAATGTTCAGGCTTAATGAATCAAATATAACATTATCATTTACTAAAGTATATAAGATATCTAAATCATAATCATATAAGAACTATACCCATATCCATTAATTAATATTTATGTCATGTTAAGATAATACATAATTAAATCTCTTACTATAATTTATTACACCATGACAGGACACCCTTGGGTTGCTAGAAAGTTACTGGATTTCTAGATACTGGTAAATATTCTAAATGAATAAATCATAATCATCAGTGATTTAAATTATCTAAAAATAAGACACTAAAATACATGAGATAATAAAATACATGAGATGCTAAAATACATGAGATACAGGTGGAGGTAACATTTTATATCCTAATGAAAATATAATAATACGTACAAAGGGTATCTTTCTTAGATACTTATATAATGGAAAAGGATTCAAATGTTGGATTCGTGTGCAATGCATCATATTATAATGACACAATTAGAGTGGACCATGGGGTTTATATATTAAGGATGGTTTTTTAAGAATATTGCGTTGTAATTCGTGTATAATATTAGGGTTGGTGTGAAGGGATGGGGAGGGGCTGGGTAGGGGGAAGGGGCTGGTGTGTGGGGGTGGTGGTGGGGGAGGTGGAGGGGCTGGGGAGGGGGAGGGGGAGGGGGTCATTCTAGGCAGGTGGAGGGGTTCCCTTGCGAAAGAATTAGGGAAGGGGGAAGGGTTTCAATCACGACCAAGGCATGGAATGGGGAAGGAGGAAGGGGTTTGATTGCGAGAAGCGGGTTTCGATTTTGAGAGAAGAGAAAATTATATTTTCATTGTTTGGAGATGATTTGAGTTGAATTGAATAAGTTCTTTGTTTTATTAAAGATATCTATAAATTATATTTGGAAGATAAAATTTGGCTAAGTTCCAAAAATTTCAAGACTACTTATGTGAATCTGAAATAACTTATATAGTTTTTGTAAGTCTTGTTATGACTTCATAAAATATGGCAGTATATGTGTGGAAGTAGGAGCCCTTGTGCAAAGACATTATGCTATAGTATATTCTTTCATGAAATGCATGGAGTTAGGTCAGATAGGTAGAAACTAACAAAATATTTTCCCAAGAAATAAATGGAGCTATCGACCCATGTACACTGCCCCCCAACCCCCTTCACCCCCAGCACCCAGCCCCCTTCACCCCCAGCCCCCAATCCCCCTTCACACCCTTTCCCCTGGCCCCTTCACCCCCATACCCCTAGCCCACATCACCCCACTACCCCCACCCTTCACCCTAACTCCCCCACCCACTTTTAACACCACTAAACCCCAACTCTTCACCCATACTCCCTTTAACCACCCCCTTTCACTCCCACTGACCCCCTGCACCCCCACCTGCCCCCACTGCCCACCCCAACCTCCCCCACCCCACCTACACACCCCCCTCACCCCCAAATGCCCCCACCTTCCCACCCCCACACACCTGCCCCCACTGCCCCCCCACCCACCTGCACACTTCCCCACACCCCCACTGCCCCTCACACCCCCACTACCCCCACCTTCCCCCACTACCCCCACACACCTTCACACTACACCCCCACCCTTCATCCCAAATCCCTTTATGTTTATAAGAAGAATATATATGTTCCCCTAGTTCACACATGAAATAAGGGGAGAGATGAAGAGTTGTGTGTATTTCAGTTTATACATGAAGGAATATACAGAAGAATTTATAGAATATAATTTTGATACTATGAAGAAGAAGAGTTCTTATATAGTGATATGTATAAAAATAAAATAAGTGACTTGATATTGTGAAATGGAAGAAGAATAAGAACGAAGTAATACGTGAACAATAAGGAAGTATTCTAAATTGGAGTTACAATATCTTGATGTTACCCTTATATTTATTGTAAAGGTATGATATGTACCTGTGTTTGGGAAAATCCAAATACGTGTGTATTATACACACTCTATACTCTTAGGAGACTATAGTTTGAAACTCAGAGGTATTTAATAATTGGTTTTGTGACCTTAGGTGTTACCAGATCACACTAAGTATTATACTTATCATACTAAAAGGTGAACCTTAGAAATTAATATGCCCCTTGTGTGTGTTTTTTTATTATTATATAATAAATAATGGAGGAAATACATAACAAAATAACCACTCACCTAGTAGTTATATAGGTAAAATGAAAAGGGATAAAATTTTAAATTTACAAAAAAGGTAATTAAAAGTCACCAAAATTAATTCAACCCCAACTCAATTTGGTTAATATCCCAACCATTCTCCTTTATTTGGTATTAGATAAAAGTTCACTTCTGATTTTATTCTCAAGATTTAAATTTTTTCTATTTTAAATATTGGAAGGTTTTATTCCTAATCTATAATGAACTTCAATTTTAGTTAAGATTTATCTATCTTAGATTTGAATTCTATTTCTATCAAGACTAAGCTAAATAGGAGAAAACAACCAAAAAAAGGATAAAGAAGTTATCCCTCTTTAAAAAAGAAGAATAAAGATCAGTTTCTATATTATAGGATACTAAAGAAGTTATACCTATCTTAAAGGGTAAATAAAGAGTGGTTGAGATAACTACTAAGGTGTTTGAAAGTCCTAGAACCTCTATTGATTCAATGGATCCATGTGCAAATGAGGTCTGTGAATATTATTTCTCCAAATATCCCAAAGAAGATACAAGAATAATTGGGAGTGATTATACATTTTATGTTTAATAAGATATATCTTTGTAACATGAAAATATATACTATACTGTTTTCTCAAGGAAATTATTGATTTTATTTGTGAAATTTTTGAAATTCCTTAGGAGAAGATCTCTCAGTTTGAAGGTGAGGAAAATAATTTAGAGAAATATTTAAGAGAAATATCTATAACTTTCATAAATATCTCTAAAAAAGTTAATTTCAAAGAATATATAATTTATGATATTAAATAATAATACTCCAAATTTGAAGAACAGTGGCTCAAAACCATCCATGAAAAGGATGATCTCACTGAAGAATTTGAGAATAAATTTGATAAATTTGAAGAATATCTTTCCATAAATAATGCTCAAATTGATGTTAAGCCTAAAAGAATCAAGGATTATGAAACTTTGTTAAATGAGAAGATATAAAACTCATGATGAAGAAGTTGGAAGAATGAGAAAAGACTATAAAAATAAAGTGTAATTAATTAAATACCTAAAGAATTCTCTCAATATGATGTTTGTAGAATTGAAAAAAAACTAGCCAATCTATAAATGACACATATTGATTTTATACAGTTTAAAAAGAAAGAATATACTACCAAAATGTTTTCTAATGGGTACATTGGTTTTGAAAGGCTTACATTATATTGAAATAAGATCATTTAGTTATCTAATGGTAATTCTCAAGTAGACCTAATGTAGCGATTTTTCTAAATTTAATTTCATTGAAAGTGAAGGTTTGAAAATAAAATCTATAAAAGTATGGGTGAATAAAAATGAAGATAATATTTACACCATGTTTATAGTGTATAAAGTAATGAGTGTGGAAGCTTGTTCTGTAAGAAGAACCCCACTAGTGATAAAAGAATCCCAAAAATATCATACTCTAAAATCTGGATATTCTAAAAAACATGTTGTAAATAATATAAGATTTAGGTTTTCTAGAAAATTATGGTAGTGTAACAAGTTTTGGATTTCTTCATTATACTTTAATTATAATATATCAATACTTGAAGCACAAAGGTAGAAAATTTCAAGGGGGTCAGGCAAGAGAAAAAGAAACATTCATAGTTTGAAAATAATTTGTCTACATCAAACCAATTTGGAAAGCTTGAATAAATCTATGATTTTTCAATGGTTGTGGTCAAATAAGTGATGCATGTTCATATAAAACTTATAAATTCTATAAATTTCAGAAATAAAAAGTCTTTTACAAAAAACACTTACAAACAAATTAATAATTCCAGAACAGTAAATAGAAACTTAATAATTACAAAATAGTAAAAAGATATCCGAATAATAAACTGATTAAAAAATGAATATTAGAATACCAGATTAATTATGAGAATGAGATTGAAATATAAACCATTAAATTCTAGTGAATAACAATTTAAAGGATACCAGTCAACAAATAGGAGCCTCAAAATAGTTGACAATAAACAAAAACTCCTCCAGTAAACTCCTCATGAAATTGAAAACTCTCGAATCAGAATCAGTACTGAAAACTCCTCTTGTAAACATAAGGGGGCCTTAAAATAGGTTAACAAAACTGAAAATAGAATTTATAATGTAAATAGGATCCACAAAACAGAATGAAGTAAAATGTTTTTTCCAACGCACCTAATAGATGAGTAGCACCCGAAGAACTGATGCACCGAATAGAGAAGGAACGCCCCAATGGAGGGGAGGAAATCATCGGCAGACGCAATGAATGGAGACTTGGGTGAGGGAAGGATGAACCACGAATATAGAAGCCAAAAATGGAGAATTCGCATCTTGAATGATGGAACCACGGTGAGTGATATATGAACCTAAGTTGGTGAGGACGAACGAGAGAGAAGTTATCATTCGGGCGACAATTGGATAAAAAACACAAGGAAGATGAGAATGGCTTAGAGGGTGAGTCTGTGAGAGAGGGAGAGTGGAAATCCATGAGAGAGAGAGAGTAATTTTTATGGATAAATCCATTGTTTTTTAATAACCATTATAGTTTCATAAGATGTATCCACAATTTTTTTTTAACTGTGGCTAAATCATTAATTTCTAGTAGTGAGTTAGGAACTTTCATGGATTCCCCTGTACAAGTATGACCTATGCACGGAGAAGGGAGAATTTGTTTTCTAATTGGTGGCTGGGCCGGGATGTCAAATTTGGGTATCACTAAGTATCCTGCAAGGGTAGGAACCATGGAATACGTAGTTCTAAATTTTCCCTATTAAGGTTATGTCTATGTGTAGGGGCATGATATGGAACTTTCTTTTGTTGGTGGTTAAGACCAGATGTTAAATTTGGGAATCACTATGTATCCTTCAAGGGAGGAAATCATGCCATACGTAGTTTTGAATGCTCCCTATACTGATCTGACTCATATGTATGAGTAGGGGAATTTTGGTTTCATCCGCTATGGGTTCTAGGTATATCATATTCCTCTGTAGTTTTCTTATGTAAGGGAATCTTTACAACTGATCCAAAGCTCTCTTGTGTTATACTCAATGTGAGAAACAAGGAGTGACAAAAAAAATTTGGAGATAGAGGATACAATAGAAGAATTTTCTGCATAGGTTGGGCCAAGATCGAGGTTCGAGGAATTGCTACGTATCCCACTTATGAATGGAAATCAATATTTATGTATTACTTTGAGGTATTATGAAATTTATCATCATGCGATAAGGAAAATTTATGCTATGTATTTTATCTCCTTACAGATATGATGCTATGATGTGTAGTTTAGAGTCATGAAGTGAGGACATTATCAGCCCATTTTAATTTCATATTGCAGGGACTAATACCATAAATTTTAACATCATGTGGTCAGGATGATGACTCATAGTTTAGGGTCATAGATTTTGAACTAGAGGGATCATTTTTATGCAAATTACTTCTTCAAGAACCTTGCATTGGTGGGATCCATGATGAGTTGTCCATCCATTGATATCAAGGTGTATGCTCCATTGGGATAAACACTATGTATGATATAGGGTCCCTCACACTTTGACTCAAGATTTGGTGTCTTCTTCCTGAGTATCATTGGGGTTCTAAGGACCAACACCATCTCTCCTTTTAGAAAAAACTAAAGGTGAACGTTTCTGTTATAGGATCATCCAATTCAATTTTGGTGGACATCCAAATGGTGAAAAGTGTGCATCCTTTTCTCATCCATCTACTCCAACTCATCTAATCATCTTGAGGATTTTTCTTCCATGTACAATTGATCACAAATGGCAACATGGAGTGATGGAACTCGAATTTCAATAAGAAAATCTGATTATTCCCCATATACTAGTGAGTATGGGGTTTGTCTGGGTGGCAGTGTGGGTCGTGCTCCAGTAATCGCATAAAGCGTGATAGATCTTGTTGGTCCCTGATTTCTTATCCTTATCTACCATATTTTGTAGTATGTTGGAAGGAATCTTGTTGAAATCCTCTATCTACCTATTGGCCGTTGCATGGTAGCGGGATGAATGGTTTCCTTTGATTCCATACTCATGGTTTAACTTTTACAACTCAATAGAGTAGACGTTGGTGCCGTTTTCCATCAGTATTTTATGAGGGACACCAAATATGGTATTGATGTTGGCCTTCACAAAACTAATAGTTATTTTTGCCCCGACTTCTTTAAGGGGCATGGATTCGTCCCGTTTGGAAAAAAATTGGTTTCATTGAGAATGAACATGAATTGTTTGGCTATGGCATAGGAATATGGTCCCACAACACCCATCCCCAAATGGCCAGAAGTACATAGCGATGTGAAGTAGCTCTAGGGGTCGGTGAATATAATTGGCATGAACTTGGAAGGAATGGAACTTTCTTGGGGAATATGGCATAATCTTGTATCATAGTGTGTCAATAGTATCAAAGCCTTGTAATTTTATGGGAGATCTTGTTTTCAGATTGGTGTGCTCCACAAGCACTTGTGTGCACTTCTTTCATGATAACGATAGTCTCTTCGCCATCGATGCGCCTGTGAAGGACTCTGTCATAGCTTTGTTTGTAGAGATCATTTTCTTGGTTTATGTCATTGTACAAGACAAAGTTGACTTCCCATATCCAAATCTATTCTCTTCAAGCCCTATCTGGTGGGAGTTCCCCCCTCCAAAGGTAATTTGTAATGGGATTCATCCAGCCGATGGTGTGACCATAAGGATAAAAACATGGGGATAATCTCAATGATTTCCTCCATATTGTTTTGAATAAATGGAAATACCATCTAATGGTGGGAAATGCTAATAACTGTTTCATCCTAGTCTGGATCAGCTGGGGCTGTAGCTGCATTTTCCAATGTGTCATCTTGAGAATTTTGTGACTGAGGGACATAGGTCAGTATTGGTTCTGATGATAATTCTTCTATTATTTGATGGACATGGCTCATCAAGGGGATAAATAATTCTTTCTTAATGGCGTAGTCACCATTAACCTACTTGATGAAAAAATATGAATCACCTTTTATCTTTAGGTGTTCGGATTATGCATGAAGTATCAGCTCTAGGCCCGTAATGAGGGCCTGGTATTTAGCTTCATTATTTGTGCATCCTTCTAAATGTTGGAAGGAGTAAGGCAAGATGACCTTCTCAAAGGATATGAGTATAACTCTTAGTCCTACTTTTTTGTGCTTGGGACCCTCCATCCTTTTCACTGTTGGGCATATAGCAGCACCATCGAAGTAAATTTCCCATGCCTGGGGGTCTTCTCTGAAGGATAACACTTCTTCATTAGGAATTTCAGCATCTAATGGGGTTGTTTCTTTTGAGGGGTGCTCCACCAGGAAGTCTACTAATGATTGGCCTTTGATGGAATTCTAGGGAACGTACCATATGTCAAACTGTTGTAAGATAACTATCCACTATGATAGGAATCTAGTTAGCATGGGATGACTAAAGATATACTTAAGTGGACTATAGTGGGAGACTATATGGACCTCACGGTACTACAAGTAATGCCTAAATTTCTTTACCATGAAGATTAGCACTAGACATCTCTTTTTTTTGAATATCGAGTCTCAGAATCAATCATTGTTCGGCTGAGGTAATAGAGACTGCTCTTGTTTCCAGAGTCATTATTATGTGCAAGGAATGCACCTAATGACCACTCCAAGATAGTTATGTACAAAATGAGTGGTCTCCCCTAAACTGGAGGCATGAACACCGGTGAGATTAGAATATATATTTTGATATTATCACACTCTTCTTAATAATAATTATCACACTCATACCTAACCCTTTTCTTCATTATCCTAGTGAAAGGTAAACATTTACATTCAAGGTTGGATATAAATCACCAAATATATGGTAGGTGACTCAGGAGACCCCTCAAATCTATGAGTTTGTGAGGTGGAGAAATTCCAAGGTTGGATTTTGTATTCTCAAGGTCGACTTGGTGTCATGATGGTGTACAATGAAGATGAGGAATTTTCCAGAGGTAACGCTGAAGGCATGCTTTAGGGGATTCATCTTTAAACTATATTGTCAAAGTTTGTTGAAGATAGTTTCTTGATCTTTCAGGTGGTTCGAGCACTATCATGATTTAAATACCATATTTTTCATGTAGTGCTCAATGAATTTTCCCAGGAAGGGCTTGAAAATGTGATGCACAGTACGTTGATATGTACCCGAGACAATTTTTAGACAGAAGGGCATAAACTTATAAAAAAAAACTCCATGGGGGTCCCTAAAAGTAGTATCTTCTTCAGTTACTAAATATATCCAGATCTGGTTGTATCTATAATAGATGTATATGAAATAGAGGACCCATATCTAGTGGCCGCGTCGATAAAAAATTTTGTGATCGAGACCGAAACATTATCTTTCAGGCAGTGCCGATTTAGGTCCTTGAAGTTGTTGCAGAATCTAATATCTCTATTATTCTTTTTGATAGGGATTATTTTTTCCATATAGACTAGATATTAGACTTCTTGTGTGAAGTCGGCTTTGATTATCATGTCAACTTCAGCCTATATTTTGGTAGCATGCATCAGGTGGGCCCTTCTGGCTGCCTGCTTATATCCACAATGGTCTTTTAGCAGACCCAGATGATGAGTGGAAACCTTAGGATTGAGGCCTGTAATTTCTATTTAGTTCTAGGAAAACACATCTCGATTCTGTTTTATGAATATGGTATATACCTTTTTCTCCACTAAAGGCATAGCCATACTAATCAGAGTGGGCCATGTGTCATATTCTGTGCCAAGGTTTATCTCCCTAAGTTCATTGATTGTGGTGGAGAAACCTTCTTCGAATACAGGTTGGGAATATTAGAGGCCTTCTTCGTCTTATTTTTCATCATCCTCTTCATCATCTTCTTCCTCTTCTGATAGAAAGAGGATTATCGAGATGAACTCCCAAATTTTGGTGGAGAAAATCATTTTCTTCCTTAGTGAGTAAGGAGGGAAGATTATGGGGTCACAAAGACGATTCAGATCATATTTTTTGGGCCTTCCCTGGCATCAGAGGAGTCAGTACACTCTTCAATGTCTTTGTACATGGTGTCCATAACCAAAAACATGAATAAAATTGAGTATGTATCCAAGATTAAACTTATGAATTCGACTCAGTTGGTGGGTGATACATAATCTTACCCCATGATGTTTGAGGGGATTCATAGGATCCATTTACAATCCATTTTTCGGCAGTGATCTAGTCAACGTCGTTGGCCAAAGACTACTTCTCATTCAGTTCATAGAACCCTGCATTGATGTAATGTGACTCACAGGATTCGAATGAGGAATTACCAGTATGTGATGTCCAGTTTTATCCATTAGCGCAATATTTGATGCGCTGATGGTATGATGATAGAATTGCAGCTTGCTGATGTAGTGAGGGCCTCTATAAAAGGACGTTGAAGTCTATACTTTGTCGCACTACCAGAAACTCAGAATTAGACATGAGGTCTTGAAGCCATATTTTAATATTGATTTGTCCCAATGGATTCTTCTCACTTTTGTCATATCCCAGCAAAGTTGTGGTATAGGGTGTTAAATGGTCCTCATCATTTCCCAACCGATGAAGTGTTCGCAGTGGGACTAGGTTCACTCCAGAGCCTTTGTCGATGAAAATTATTTGAACATCAATTTCATTTATCTTTTCAGACACATATAAGGGTTTTATGTTCCCTTGAATGATGGAGTCTTCATCCTTGTTTTTGAAGGAGATTAAGGCGTGGGATTCTTTGGGATTGGTCTCTATTCGATATACTTTAGCTTCTGCTACTTCGGCCTCGAATTCCAGAGGAAATAGTAAGGTTTCGATGAGTGCCTCCCTAAGGTATGAGGACAGACTAAAGGCATCCAGGATCAAAAGATTCATCTACTTGTTTTGTCTCTAGTAACCCGAGCATGTCACAATTCATAATATCTATGAAGTAGCTGTAGACTTTTTCACCTCGGAATGAGTATAATTTATTTCTTCACTCCTCAAATTGATTTCTTTTATCACCTCTTCATTCATCTTTCTATGTTGGGGGAGGTTATTGGCATCCCCCCCCCAGAATTTGGTGGAGGCCTCACAACTCCAGATGGGGTCGGGGTGGCTAAAGCGTGATAGAATCTACTTCAAAATTTATACTTATTTTTCATTAGGCTAATGGGACCACCCAATACTTGAGATTGGTTAGCTGAAAGGAGTCTTCTATCCTTTGGTAATGGTGGATAAATCTTGGAACCCAATTTTTTACATCACTAAGATGAGCGGTGTTTGAAATTCATCACAAAGGTTATTGATGCACATAGTGATCATTTAATCATGGGGGGGGGAGGTTGGTTCCGGAAAAAATCAGGCCTTTGCATCTGGAAATGAAGTCTGAAACTCTCTCATTCTCTCGCTACTTACAGTTCATGAGATCACTGATAGTTGTCTTAGGAAATGTTGAGCTGAACTCGAAGAGAAACTGTCACCAGCAGTCCTCCTAGCTTGTGATTGAGTTAGTTGGAAAGATATTATACTACACAAAGGCTGAACCCTATTGGGTTCTCATGAAGTACCTGATTTTTAATACTTCTTACAGTTCCGTAGTTCCCATCATGGGATCAGAGTAAGAGGAATAGTGCATTAGATGTTGTTTCGGGTATCCCGAGCAATTGGACACTATGAAAACATGGTTTTAAAGTTTGGAGGTGGCAGAATGTTTCTAACCCAATCAATGTAGGGTTTGAACTCTGGTTGTATCAGAGCGTGCCTCCCTTCCATGGCTTCTAGTCAAACTTTTTTTTTCTCGATGATATTCAAGATTCCTTAATGCATATCCTTATATACTTGAGCTTAGGCGAGTGAAGTAGGGGCCAAATCGGGATTTGTCGGTGACACTGGGATTTGGGGTGGATACACAGTAGGGGATATCCTTTGTGAGATTTCCTGAATATACTCTGGAAGTTTTCCAAGTAGAGGTAAGTCTTTATGTCCTTTCAGGGCTGGATTTAAGTAGTTCTATGGTCTCGGTGCTGGGTTGGACAAGCATTTGAGCTTGACTTAATTTAATGGGATGATTTCCTATGGCAGAAGAACCTATTCTGGGAACACGTGTTGATGTGATACATGGGGGAAAACATCTATCAAGATAGCTCCCTCGAACGTAGATTGACATTAATTCACCTAACCTCTTTCATTTCTTCCTCCTATTTGGAGAATATTTCCTTGAGAGTGATGGACACATTCTCAAGGGGAGTAGGTGGTTCATTGATGACCTGGGATTTATTCATCTCATTTATGGGGTTTCGTAGGGGAGGTAATGATGGATTAACTGAGGGGGTTCTAAAATTTAGGACCCCTCTTTGGTTATGGGTATGCACACCATTAATATTGGTGTGGGATGCCTCTAGGAGGGAACCATCTTCTCTTGCATACTCCCCCTTTGTATCATTTCCTGTGAGATATTTGGGGTTGATGTTTAACTTGTTCACTAATGTATACCACATTGGGGGTGGTGTACCCAGTGTCAAATGATAGGAAAGCTTTCTACATCCTTTATTTCACTTTATCTTTCCATTCTACAGTATTATTAGTGTTTCATGGAAAAAATTTACCCGAAGGGAGCCCTGATTTGACCTCATAATGTGCCTTTGTCTTAGAGGGTATGAACCATGAGACAAGGTGGAATAGGTGACCACACTACTCATCATTCTTCCTAGATAGGAGATGAAAAACGTTCATTGTGTGGGAACATGAGGTAAAAATACCTCAACCCTACGGGATGGGGTTGCTACAATTCTTCCATTAATGAAATATGGTATAGATTTTTTTGGTATTATGGGGGGATTTTGAGTTAAAAATTCCCCTAGCCCCACGGGATGGGACTATTCCCACATTTCAGTGGTAGCCGCCGCTATATCCACATTTTTTATATCACGCACACCCGTGCAGTTGTCAGACGAGTATAGCACTGGACCCACATGATATTTATGGGGTTTATAAGGCATGATCACTACTTTTTTTTGGATTTAATTAGGAGTGAATCCTACGGATGTTCTTGGTTTCCTGACAAAAAATATTTTTGATGGATTGACCTCATCAGACCTAATTCTTTTGAGAGTTACTTCGGGCCAATTTTTATTGAGTATTCCATCTTTCCTGAGCAGGTATTTAATTTGATTTCTACCTTTGGGTAATGACATTACAATATTTCTATTCCAATGTGGTTTTCTGAATGTTATGTGGGGTTAAGTGTAGATATCCATGATCTCCCCATCCCTAAATATGGACTCTAGATAGGGTGTCACCGATGAGGAAAGGAAACTTGTTCTGTGTGTGGAGGAAATCCAATTGAAGGTTTTTATTTTGCATGTATGATCATGTTTTCTATGTATATGGGAGGGATACTAGGTCGATTCGACGGCGAAGCTCTCCTAATATGTTGACAGGGTCTTCATACCCTTAATAGGGAAAGAAATTTTCTTTTAGCTAGAGAATAGTTGTCCACATATTGAAGATAATTTCATGCATACATTCCTTAGACAACCCCTTTTTATATCAAAGTGAGAAGTGGTTATAGTAAAATACATCACTGATACGTTATAATTAGCTAGTTACATTCTCACAAGAAACATATCTTGTTGTATTTATTTCGGAGACTCCTCTACTCGATATACTCAGATTGAATGCTTCTTAATAATTTCATTCCAAGATGCCAAGCTGGTGAGAGCCTCATTGAAATGTGAATGGTGTGGGGGTGGCTCAGAATATTAGCGTGGCCCCAGACCATCCTCTGGTTTAGAAAGGATATCACTCGTCATTGATTGAGTGTCTGATATGTCTGAATCCATCTTTCTGAGTGCCTCGTCATAGGAGGTATTTCTCACATTTGTCCCAGCAAGGGGAGGGCCTTTTTTCCAGTATGAATTTTGATTGGAGGGAGGACCTTCACAATCAGTTCCGCAATGGTGAGGGCTACCATTATAACATGATGATAAACTATGGGGAGTGTCCCTATGGCGTATTACAAAGGGAGGAACTTTAGGGTGGGATATATCTAGGGTAGGACTATCTTGATTCTTGATTTAACTGAGGGGATGACCTTATCGATGACAACGATGATGGCGAGGACTTCTATCACAACTTGATATCTAGCTGTAAGGAGAATTTCTACAATGTAAATATTGGAGAGGGCCTTTAGGATATACTATAATGAAGGGATAACCTTCTCATTTCTCGGTGTTACTATGGTTGGTCCTTTACAACAACTACCATTACAGAGATTGCCTTCGCAATAATTGTCATCATGGTGAGGACTACCATCATGACTTGACCTCAGACTATATGGAGAAGCATATTTGCAGCGTATACCATGGGGAGGACCATCAGGGTGTAAATAGCATGTGGAGGGTGTTCTTGCTATATGATCTTCAGGTCAAGGTGAGGGATACCCTGACATGCATCAAGAGATAGGCTCTCGTGATTGATTATTCCTGGCCCACGGTAAGCCCCCGTGGGTGCTTTAGGGAGGACCTTCTGAGCTGTTGGTAGCAACATTGTAGGGAGGGACTTCACAATTTCTACTTCCACTTCCATAATTTGGTAATGAACTAACAGGTTCTTGAGACTTTATTGATATATACTCTAGGGCGTCATGAAATCTAGCTTCGAGCAAAGTAGGATCAAGTATGTGCTCTTCATTTTCCGGTTTCCTTTTGTGCATTTCATTTTTTGGCGCTCTCTTATAGATAACTAGGGCCACCTGAAATTGGTAATGACCTTCATATATGGGTCCCTATCTTGTTGGGTCATGTGATGTCTTCGGGATACACCTATGGACATATTTAGTTTTGGAAGGGATATATGCTTTCCCTGGAGCGGCCACTATGTTAGACCATCGTCCCCCAGTTGGAATGAGTATTTTTTCTCAATCCGGTTGATCGTGTATCACTGGATATTGTCTTTAAACCTCCTAGAATTGATCCGGGATGCATAACTGCTCTAGAGTGACTAACCCATTTTTTGAGTAAGTCATTCTGTTCGAGGAAATCAGGTTATGGGCCTGGTTCTCACCTTTACCGCTGATGCAATGATATCTTGGCATGTTTGGAGGATATGGTCTAGAATCGACATCTGATCTTCCATAATTTTAAAGATGTTCTAAGATACATCTTTTGATGGAACAGGAATGATGGCCTATTCTGATGTCGGAGTTTGAGTTTTTACCTACTCCAGTCCTCTATACGTTGCCAGTCGATATTGATAGTTCTCCTATGTCGAGACAAAAGAATGAGTATTAGCATGTATTTGTGCCTGCATGTAGCTAGTTTCCATCATGTTTGCATGACGATCTTCTTGTGAATTAGCAGATATCTGCATTTGCCTATAATTTACATCCTTAACATCATGAAGGGACCCGAGAGCACTAGCAGGAACATGCACGTGCTCAAATTATGCCACCCTAATTCTGTCGTGGGCTTGAGTGAAGGGGGCAGAGTTGTATGTCTACCCATTTAATGTTGTCGCGTTTTTATGGAAGAGTTTCTCCGTAAGAAATTGGGTGATAGCCTATTCCTAATTATATATTATCCACCTTTTTGCGAGCATCCCGTGGGGCCCGAGAGTTCTGGACTTCAGCAGGTGCCCTCAGCATAAGATCCTCTTCAGTGGGAGGAGACTTGGTTGCCCAGTGTTGGCGGCGATGCTCTCTGGCAGGGCCGCAAATGTAGGAACCCTATGAAATTGAGATGAATTCTTCAACATCAACTTCATATGCCTACCTAAGATAAGGGATGTACTTGTTTTCACATTATGAGGAGAGGATCCCAAAACGGTTTGAGACAGCCACTAGGGCTGCCTTGTGCTTGGGCGCTACCCGCAGCTGAGGAGGAAACAAACAATGTTTTGAAGACTAGAGGGATTTTATTATGGCCTCCACTATGAGTAGAGTACCATTTTGGTGGGACTCTTTGATTAGGGTGTTGGATAGAAAACATTGAAGACACTGGGTTGGTAACGAGTTCCTGATCTTTATCAGGGCCCCAGCCACCTACAGGATCACTGAGGTGCGTGTCTGCACTGGTTGTCAATATGTCATTTCTATTGAATGTTTCTATGCAGAAACTTGTAATATATATATATGACATATAAAGATATAAAACCCCCATCAAAGTATCATCTCTTGAAGATATTCTTATTTGATGATTCATCTTGGACTCCTTCCCCCTTTTTGATGGGATGCTAAGGGGCTTGAGTGGGGTAAAACCATCGTCTTGGTTTAGGATTCACATTAGGTTCACCATTTTTGCTTTTTCAATCGAGGTGGTATGTTTATGGGTTTGGGAAAATTGAAATGAATGTTTCTACAGGTGATGAGAGTTAGTCCATTATTATAGAGACTTTCCCGTCTCCATATTTGTTTCGACCTGATCTGCATCATTGTCCTTTAAGGGGGGATTGGATTGACCCCATAGGATTGGGATGTTTATCCCTTCTGCATTACGAAGGAGGTTCCATAGTCAAATGGTCATAGTGGGCGATTTCATGGGGTCAAGTATTTGTGAAATCAGTGCTCTTAGAATATAACCTCCTCGAATGGTCTCTAGTGAGTTTATTCATGGAGCCAGAAACACCCAACGGCCCTGGTATCCATTATTCATGGACCTACATTCCAAAGTCAGGCACATGTTGGATGATGATTTGTCCAATGACACTTAATTAATCTATTGGTCGAGAGGATGGTAGGTTGGGCTCATCATACCATTTTGGGGGGGAATTATGTCCTATTCTGATACTCTCTTATAGATTTAAGTCGTGTTAATATTTTCTTGAATCCTTGGTTTATTTTCGATGAGTTTATCCATGGGATACCCCTGGTTTGTAGGACCGTCATAGGCAGACATGGATTTTATGCCACAGAGGCAATGCTGACTTAATCCATGCAATAAGGCGCTCTGGAGTTTTCCATCCTCTAGGGGGAGAAGGATGGCTTGATTTTGGGATTAGACCCATAAGATGGGCTTCCTATTTAACCTCGAGAGCGGAATCAAATCCCATGTAGTTTGAGAAACTTAGGGATTATGCATAGAAGATACACATTTTAGGCGACATGATTGGGTGAAACCATTCGGAAGGGCATCCCTTTTTCACTCGAGCCTTTAAGTAGGTATCCTACATATCCTAGTTGGACCAGGAATCAAATTTCTCATAGTTCATGACACGTTGGTTGTGTATATTCCTTGATCATCACAAATATCAAAGCCCATGTGAGTCATACTCGGTGTGAGAAACAAGATGATGTGAGAGTTCCAACCAACAAAACACCTACTCTCCCATTTATTGGAGAGGGGGTACTACGGAAAATGATGATGAGGCGCTGGTGGCTGAGGGAACAGATCAATGAACCCTTTAATGTGGGATGACATTGGGGGTCATACGGCTCAGTGCTCAGAAGGTTAGTGACTTACCTCAGTGGGAGGGCCCCAGAACATGTTCTGAGAAATGGGAGGAATGTCGCCTCTCATTAGAAGGAGGAACAAATATGATTCCTTCTAATAATCACCGTTACTCATTGAATGGAAAGGAAAGTGATCACCCTTAATCCATAGAATGTGGAGGTTCACGTCAGCATCCCAAGGTTGGACTCTAGGTTACCATGGGAATGTAGACTTACAGAAATCCCTAGAGTCCAAACTTTTGGGGGTAGAGCCTTCGTGACTCCACTTACCATGGGTATGTAGACTCAAAGGGTCGTGCCGATGCTCCTAATGATCTAATTATACAGGTCTGGTGGCTTGGGAGGTGGCTTTGTCCTGATGTCAGGGGACCTGTTCGTTGAGGGATTATGGAGGACTGGATGATAATGGAGGGTTTAGATTGCATCCAGAGGGAATCATTCCCAATGATTCCCCATTCCACGTACTGTTTTCTCATGCAGTATGAGGGGAGCTCCGAATATCATAATGGGATGTTGGTAGGGGGTAATCCATGTACCGAAGTAGTACATGAGCTTGGGCATGGACCACCATGTACTACAATGGTACATGGTCCTTGTTGTGGTCTGTCGTGCCACTTCATGTTCCATCCACATACTGATGCAGTACACGACACAGGGTTTAATCTGCATAGTGATACACTATGAGGAATAGCATGTTGAAGGAGGGTCTAAGAAACTGTCATTCATGGGGATTTCATCTGTGAGGAATGTGTGGTTCATGATTGCACACATTATATTAATGGTTTTACCATTATTATTAAGTTTCTTCTTTTTATGGATCATGAATGGTTATAACTTCATAAACGTGGTTTTCGATTTGAACTTCATCGATGATTTGAAACAGAAGCAGTAATCCTCTATGAATTCTTTCTTCCAACCTATGGGGTCTCCTTCATGCTTTCTTCATCCGTCACTTTCTTCTTCCTCCCATGACGCTTTTATAAAGTGCTAGTGAAATCATATATATGGGAATGTGACACCATTTGCATAATCACATGAATATATATCTCGATCTGTGGAAGACTCGGTCAACCAAGGCTTACAGAGGTTGCGGTTCATGAGTCAGGGTTCACAGAACCCTATCGACTTGCCTCATCTGCGAAATGCTGAGTTTGCGAGATGGTGTACCGATGGCCTTCGTGCAATTTATTCTATCAACGATGTGCTTTGTGGGTTCTTGGGTTCGCTGGCCATCGATTTGTCGGCCAGCACCTCACAAGTCCTCCAGCGTACTGATGGTTCGCAGTTCAAACGTTCCGTGAACCCTTCGCGGTAACGGTATGTGGGTCACTTAAAACTCTTTGAGAAATTCAATTTCATTAATTTTCTTCTGAATTTGGAAACTAAATTTGCCTCTATTTTCATTACTGGAACTATAGGAATGCTCGCTTCCTTCTACAAAATGATTGTGGGGGTGTTTTATTCCCTTTGTGAAGTTTTCATGACCCTACAAACATAAAACCCATAAAATCCTAAAAACCTGCTAAAAACACTAAAAACCATTTAAACCCCTAAAAATGTTAAAAACAATAAAAAACTAAAAACCCTAAAAAACAAAAATAACCAAAAAAATTAAACCATAAAACCTTAGAAAACCGTAAAAACCCTCAAAAACAGTAAAAACCAATAAAAATCCAAAAAAAACCTAAAAATTCCTAAACATGTAAACAACCCTATAACCAATAAAAACCATGAAAATCATAAAAACTACAATTCCTAAAAATAAAAAAACCAAGAAAACCTTAAAAACCCTAAAACACATAAAAAACCATAAAACCCCCCAAAATACCAAAATCCATAAAAAACCATAAAAACCCAAAATCGCCATAAAAATCCAAAAAAATGTAAAAACCCGAAAACCGAGAAAACATGTAAGAAAACCAGAAAAACCTAAAAACAATTAAATCCCATAAAAACTGAAAGATATTAAAACCCTTAAATAACCCTAAAACCCCCCAAAAATCTTAAAACCATTAAAAATTTAAAAACCTAAAATACCCATAAAAACAAAAAAACCCACAAAATACTCTAAAAATCATTTAAACCAAAATAAACATCCAAAAATACAAAAAAAAGTTAGAAGAATAAAAAACTAAAAAAAACCCTAAAACCCAAAAAAACCCTCAAAATTCCTTAAAAAACCTTAAAACCCACAAAATCCATAAAAACATGAAAGCATTATAAAAATAATAGAAACACTAAAAATCCTTAAAAATAAAAATATCCTAAACCCCTAGAAACCCTTAAAAAACCATAAAAACCTAAAAATACTTAAAACCCCTAAAAACACTTAAAAACTCTAAAATCCCTAAAAAACCCCAAATACCCTAAAAACCCATAAAACCATAAAAATCCATAAAATCACAAAAAAATAATATTGATTATAAAAAATACCTAAAAATTCATAAAAATGTATGAATTATAAAAAACATGGAAAACCCTATAAGAAAAACACTAAAAATCTAAAAACATTAAAATCCCTAAAAAACCCTAAAAACACTAAAACCCTAAAAGACCCTAGACCCCCTAAAAACCATAAAAACAATTAAAATTTTAAAAACCAATAAAAACACTAAAGACTGCTAAAAACTCAAAAAAACCATTAAAACCCTATTTTTTTTAAAAATAATAAAATACCTTAAAACCCTAAAAGAATAAAAAAACCAAAAATCCAAAAAAACCATAAAACCCCTAAAAACCATAAAAACGCCCAAAGCCCTCAAAATGCTTAAAAATACTAAAAAAACTAAAATCGTAAGAGTTCCTTAAAAATCCACTAAAATGTAAAAAACCTGAAAAACCCTGAAAACCCTTAAGAAAACCTTAGAAACCTGGAATAAATTAAAATCCCATAAAACCTAAAAAATGATTAAAACCCTGAACAACCATAAATTCCCTAAAAAGATCAAAAAATGATCAAAATTCTATAAAACCATAAAAAGTAATAAAAATACTAAAATCCATAAAAATCCATAACAATGTAGAAAAACCTAAATTTCCCGAAAACCCTTAAGAAAACCACAAATAATTAAAAATAATTAAAATAAAAAAACCTAAAAAGGATAATAATTTTAAAACACCCTAAAATGCCTAACCCCCCCCCAATCCTTAAAAATCCTTGAAAACATTAGAAAATCCTAAAATCCCATAAAAACCCTTAAAAAACACTGAAAACTATAAAACACCTTTAAACCCCTAAAAATGTTACATAACTCTAAAAACACTAAAACACTCAAAACCCTCAAAATACCAAAAAACCCTAAAAACCAATAAAAATCCCTAAAAAAACAAAACCCAACAAAAAACCATAAAACACTATGATCTCTATGGTTCCATCCTGGAACCCCCTTCAGCGGCTTTGTTGATCTCCCCAGGCTTTGCGATGCAGATGGATTGATGTTCGATAAGCGTTATCTCCTGGTGCGATGGAGGTTTTCACGACGGATGGATGACAGTGCTGAGATCTTGAGGGCTGTTTCAGGTTGTGGCGGTTTTTCGTTTCGATCTGGATCGGCGTTGCTAGATCTGGATTCTGCTCTCTCTGGTGGTAGCAAAGATGATTTTCCTGTGTGTTGGACGATTCTGAAGCTATCGACGGTGAAGTCAACGCCAATGAGATGATTTCTTTGCCGAATAGGAGGGTTCAACTTGCTGGTTTTTGGTGCGATGAGAATTTCTGGTGTCGCGGGGAGGTATGGCCACATCCTAGTGACAAGCAGGTTCGTCGAGCTTTGCATCTACTTCGCGCGAGCATTGGCGTTGCACTTGGTTTGATGCTGTCTGTCTGGATCTGAAGAGGTGCAGGCTTTTGGCTCATTGATCTTGCTGCTGACGAAGGTATAGTCGCTATGTCCTGTGTCCGACTGATTTTGCTGGCTTGCGTGTTCTTGTTTGGTGGCTGGACTGGTTATGTGTTGCTGCTTCGGCTAGACTTTGGCTGGATTTTTCATTCGTGGCCTCCCCCAATGCTGTTGTTGGGGAGAAGGATTGGTGATGCTTTTTGGCTGGTTTATTGGCTTTGTTGTGGATGCTGGCTGCCGGTTCTGTTGGGTGGCGATGATTCATTTTCTGTTGATGTTGTTTTTTCTATGCTGTTGGAAAGGGACCTTCTTGGTGAGAAGGTACTGGGTGCTGGATGTGGGTATTTTGTTGGTTTTGAGTGGATGGTGTATGGTAAATGCTGATGACGTGTGGCTGTTTGGTATTTGCTGCTGCTGTGGATGAGTTTGTTGCTGTGCTGCTGGAGTGGAAGTGGGATGTTGGGAGATGTTTGGCGGTCGAAAGAGGTGCTGGCTGTCTAAAAATGAGGATGCTGGTTGCTGGTTTGTTGTGGATGCTGGTTGGCTGGTTGCTGCTGTTGGATGTTGTTTGCTACTGTAGTCTGAATGCTGGTTGTTGGTTAGCTGTGAGCTGCTGGATGCTGGTTAACGCTGGATGTAGTGCTATTGGATTCTGGTACTGGCTGGATTTGACGTGATGATGTTGCGATTTTGTCTGTTTTTGTGTCTTTTTCTTTCTTTGTTTTTCTTTCTTTGGCGTGGGTTGTAAGGGTTTTTGGGTGTCGGTCGTTCGCCCCCTCCCCTCCCTTGTCTGAAGTGTTTGTGTCTTTTTGTTTAATAAATTTTGGGGGGTGCCAGGAATAGCCTGGACTCGAGCCTTCTTTGACTATGAAAACGGTAAAAACATAAAAAAGCTAAAACCCCCTAAAAACCTAACACACACTAAAAACCCTAAAACCCCTAAAAGATCCTAAAAACACTAAAACCCCCTAAAAACATAAAACCCCTAAAAACTGTAAAAACCCTTAAAAATGTTAAAAACCTTAAAAAACTATTAAAAATCAAAAAATACTTCAAACCCCTAAAAAATTAATAAAACTATAAAAAAACGTTAAAACCATAAATAAACTCCTAAAAAATCTACAAAAACAAAATACCATAAAACCATAAAAACCCTAAAAATCCAAAAATTCAATAAAATCCCTAAATACCATAAAATCCATAAAATTTTTAATAAATACCTAAAAGTCAATAAAACCTCAAAAAAAACCTAAAAGGGATTTAAGTCCCCAAAAGTCATTAAAAAGGTAGTAGCCCTTAAAACCCAGAAAAAATAAAAAATTCTAAAACCCCAAAAAACCATAAAAAGCCCTAAACCCCATAAAAACTACTAAAAACATTTATAAAACTAAAATTTAATAAAACCATAAAATCCAATAAAACTCTAAAAACACTTTAAACCCCTAAAAAAGATATAAACTCTAAGAAACCTTAAAAACCCTAAATACTCAAACTACCATAAAAATCCTAAAAACTGTAAAAACCCCAAACCCCTAAAAATCCATAAAAACCCTAAAAACTAAAAAACTCATAAAATTACCTAAAATCATAAAAAATCCAAAAAACCATGAAATCCATATGAAAACATTAAAAAAACATGGAAACCCTAATAAACCTAATAAAGCTAAAAACTCTAAAAACCCAAATGTCCCTAAAAAACCGAAAATACCTAGAAACCCTAAAGGCATAAAAACTCTGAAAAAGAGAAAAAAGTACCTAAAAACATAAAATCCCTAAAAACATTGAAAAAATCATAAGAAAACCATAAAACCGTTTAATCCCCAAAAAACCCTTAAAATATTAAAAACCCTAAAATACCTTAAAACCCAAAAAAACCTTAAAAACTATAAAACCCATAAAAACCTTAAAAAACCCTAAAAACTGATAAAACCCCAAAACTACTAAAAACTCTAAAAACCCCTTAAACCCCTAAATACATTAAAAAAATCTAATACGTCTTAAAAACCTTAAAAATTCAAAAAACCCACAAACCCCTATTAAAAACCTAAAACCACCTAAAACCTCTCAAAATCCCTAAATACGTTAAAAACCATTAAAATACTAAAAAATACATAAAAATACATAAAAATAAAAAACTGTAAACCCATAAAAACCGTATGAAAACCATAAAAGTAAAAAAACACTTAATACAGCTAAAAACCATAAATATACTAACAACCCTAAAAAGTCACTAAAAATCCTAAAAACCAAGAATATCTTTAAAAACCCTAAAAAAATCCTAAAAATCACTAATAATCATTAAAACATATAAAGCACGAAAACCCTTGAAAAAACCTAATAAAACAATAAAAATAAAAAAACTTCAAACCCCTAAAAACCAAAAAATTGCTAAAAATCCTAAGACACACTAAAAACCCTAAAACCACTAAAAACCATAAAACCCCATAAAACCTTATAATCCCTAAAAAGAAATAAATTCCATAAGAAACCACTATAAATTAAAAAACCATTTAAACCCTTGAAAAACATAAAAATACTCTAAAAATCATAAAAACATAAACTCAAATAACCCAAAACCCCAAAAATCCATAAACCCCCCCAAATCCCAAATACCTCTAAAACCACTCGAAATCCCAAAAAACCCAACAAAAACAAGAAAATCCTAAAAAAACTAAAAAATTCTTAAAAGATAAAAACTCTAAAAAATATGAAGACCCTTAAGAAATCCTTGATCACATAAAAATACTAAAAACCCCAAAATAACATAAAAATATAAAACCCCTAAAACACCTACAATGACCCTAAAAGCCCTAAAATCATAAAAAGATTAAAAATAATAGAAACCATTAAAAAAATTAAAAATTGCATAAAACCTATAAATTCCTAAAAATCACTAATATCATTAAAACCCTTTTAAATCCCAAAACTGTTAAAATACTATGAAAAAACATAAAAAAAATTAAAAACTCAAAAAAGACCCTAAATAAAAAAACCATAAAAAACATAAAAACATAAAAACCTAAAAAACTCCAAAGGCCTCAAAATCCCTAAAAATCATTAAAAGGCCTCAAAATCATAAATAATCTCTTAAAATCCCTAAAACCATAAAAAACCCGAAAATAAATTAAAACATCAAAAGAGAACCATAAAAACTAGGAAACACATAAACCCCTAAAAACATAAAAATGCCAAAAACCCAAAACCCCCCCTTCAAAATCCCTAATGACCCAAAAAAATGAAAAAACCAAAAAGATCGCTGAAAATACCTAAAAACATAAAAAATTATAAAAACCATGAGAACCATAAGAAAATCTTAAAACCCTAAAATACTTAAAACCCCTTAAACACATAAAGACATTAAATACCCAAAAATCCTAAAAGTCCTTAAAAACCCAAAAACCCATTACAACTGTAAAACACCATAAAATCTTTAAAACCGCTAAACCCCCATAAAACCCCTAAAAATTACTAAAAATACTTTAAACCCATAAAAATGTTAAAAACTATAAAAACCTTAAAACCTTAATAAATCAAAATAATCCCAAAACCCCAAAAAAACCCCAACACCCCTTAAAATCCATAAAATCCCTAAAACCATAAAATCCTAAAAACCACTACAAACATAAAAAAACCTAAAAACCCTAAGGAAAACCATAAAAACCTAAAAACACATACAACCCCTAAAATTTATTAAAAATTCTAAAAATCATAAAAACCCAAAAAACCGTGAAAAACAATAAAACCCATCAAATCTATAAAAACCATAATAATAAAAAAATATTAAAAACCCCCCTAAAAACTAAAAAACCCTAGAACTATTAAAAACCTAAAAAAATACATAAAACTTTATAAAATGTTAAATACACTAAAAACCTCAAAAAACTATAATACCACTAAATCATTTAAAAAACTTAAACCCCATAAAATCCATAAAACCCCACTAAAAACTCTAAATATTCATAAAATCCATAAAAATGTAAAAAACAAAAACTATAATTTAAAAAAAAAACCAAAAAATCCATAAAAATAAAAAAAAACCCAAAACCCATCCAAATTGCTAAAAACCTATTTTTTTAATCTTAAAATCACCTAATAATCACTATAGACATAAAAAACCTTGAAAACCCCAAAAAACCCTACAAAAATCATAAAACTGAAAAACACTAAAACCCCTAAAAATATAAAAAATGCTTAAAAAAGTCCTAAAAAGGCTCAAACACCCCTAAAACCCCTAAAAACACTAAAAAAAATAAATACCCCTAAAAACTGTAAATCCCATAAAATTAAATAAAAACCATAAATATCCACTAAAAACTCTAAAACCCATTTAAACCCCTAAAAACATAAAAACATTAAATACCAATAAAACCTAAAAAAATAAACCCTAAAAACTGATAAACCCTAAAACCCTTAAAATCCATTAAAAACATAAAAAGTTTTAAAACACTGGAAAACCATAAGAAAACCGTGAAAACCTAAAAACACATAAAACCCCTAAAAACCTAAAAAGGATAAAAACACTAAAACCCACTAAAATCACCAACCCCTCCCCCCTCCAACCCCATCAAAATCCCTAAATATTATAAAAATCCTAAAAAATCCCAAAAATTACTAAAAACATAAAAAACCTGAAATACATGAAAACCCTAAGAAACCCCTTAATATCTAAAAACAATAAAACCCCTAAAATCTTAAAAAACTCTAAAAACCCTAAAATTCCTAAAAAACCATAATCCCCTAAAAACCATAAAACCCCTACAACAATAAAAACCCAAAAAACTGATAAAAACCAAAAAACCCACTAGAAACACTAAAAACCCTTTAAAACCCTAAATATATTAAAAAACGTAAAAAAATAATACCCCAAAAATCGAAGAAAAGGAAAAACCCTAAACCCCAAAAAACCCATAAAAACCTCAAAAACCCTAAAAAATCAAAAAAAATACCTAAAAGAGGAAAAATCTCTAAAAACCATTAATAACCATAAGAACACCTTAAAAACCTAAAAACACATAAAACAACTAAAAACCCAAAACACTATAAACACTAAAAGACCCTAAAAACCTTAAAAACACAAAAATTCATTAAAACCACTAAACACCTTGAAAACCATAAAACCCATAAATTCCATAAAATTCACGTAAAACTCTAAAGCCCTTTTGAACCCCTAAAAAAGTTAAAAAAAAACTCTGAAACCCCTTTAGAACCCTAAAAACTGAAATCCTAAAAAACCAATCAAAAATAAAATCCCTAAAAACCCTAAAAATCCAAAACACCCTTAAAATTATTAAAATCTCTAAAAAAGAAAAAAAAATATTAAAAATACCTAAATATCACTTAAAAGTTAAAAAATCCTAAAAACATTTTAAACCCTATGAAAACTATAAAATCCTAAAAACACATTGAACCCCTAAAACCCCTAAAAATAGTAAAACCCCTTGAAAAACCCCAAAAATGATCCAAAACCCCCTAAAATCCATAAAAATACCTAAAAACCATAAAACCATTAAAAACCAAAAAACACTAAAATCCATTAAAACTCTAAAAACCATTTAAACCATTAAAAAGATAAAAATACCTAAAAATTAAAAAACCTTAAAAACTTAAAAACACCCTACAAACCTAAAAATCATAAAAACCCAAAATATCCAAAATATCCCTAAAAACAAAAAAAATATTAAAGAATCCCTAAAATGCCTAAAATACTAAAAACCATAAAAATCAAAATAAAACTCTAAAAACCTAAAACACATAAAACCCTTAAAAACATCAAAACCATAAAAACCCTAAAAATTTCTAAAAACCCGAAAAGCCCTGAAAACCTTAAAAATTCCTATAAACCCTAAAAACCAAAAAATGCAATAAATTCCCTAAAAAAATTAAAAAAATTAAAATTACCTAAACATATATAAAAACACCTAAGAAAACCTTACAAACCTAAAACACTTAAAATCCCTTAAAAACCTAAAAAATTGTTAAAAACTCACAAAACCCTAAATGACCTTAAAAACCCTAACCCACCTAAAAACCATAAAAACATTAAATCCCCATAAAATACAAAGAATTAACCAAAAAAACATTAAACCCTTTAAAACATTCAAAACCTTTAAAAACCATAAAACCAGAAAAATACTCAAAAAACACTGAGAAACTCAAAAAAACCTAAAACCCTAAAACCACTCAAAATCCCTAAAAACATTTAAAACCAATAAAAATTACAAAAAATCGATAAAAATCCATATAAACATAAAAAACCCTCAAAACCCCCAAAAACATTATGAAAACCATAATAGTATTAAAACACTTATAAACACTAGAAAACGTAAAGAACACTAAAAAATAAGAAAAGGATTAAAATCCTAAAATTTCCTAAAAACATTAAAAATCCTAAAAGACATTAAAGAACCCAAAAAATCCCTAAAACCCATGAAAAAACCCTTGAAAACCTTAGAAACCTAAAAACACTTAAAACCCCTAAAAGAACCAAAAATCCCCTAGATATCATAACCCCGTAAAAACCCTAAAAACATAAAACCCAAAAAATATTAAAATATACAAAAACCCTTCAAACCAGTAAAAAAGTTAAAAAACTATTAAAAAACAAAAAACCCTAAAATCATAAAAAATCCTAAAATAACTAAACCCCTAAAGCCCCTAAAATCCTAAAAATCCCTAAAACCCCAAAAAAGAATAAAAATACTAAAATATACCTAGAAATACCTAAAAAATAAAAAAACCTAAAATCCCTAAAATCCCATTAGAAAATGTTAAAAAACTAAAAATGATTAAAACTCCTAAAAACCACCAAAACACTAAAAACCATAAAAACCTAAAAACCATAAAACCCCTAAAAATATCAAAAATTCCTAAAAATATATAAAAATCCTAAAATTCCCTAAAATACCTAAAAACATAAAATAACTAAAAAAATAAAATACCTAAAATGATGAGAAACCATAAAAAAATTAAAAACAAAAAAAAAGATTAAAACCCCTAAAAACATAAGAAATAGTAAAAGCACTGAAAGACCCTAAAACCCCCTAAAAACCATAAAACCCATAAAATACTTAAAATACCTAAAACCCCAGAAAATCCCTAAAAACCACTAAAAACTCTAAAAACTCTAAAAACCCTTTAAATTGCTAAAAAAATTTATAAACTATAAAAAACATAAAAACCCCAAAACCTTAAAAAACAAAAAAATAAAAAACCCTTATATCCCTAAAAACACTAAAAATTCTCAAAATTCTTAAAAACCCTAAAACCCCTAGAAAGCATAAAAAACATAAAAATCCAAAATATTTAAAAAAACATAAAAAAACTAAATACCATGAAAACTCTAAAGAAAACCATAAAACCTAAAAAAATATAAAACCACAAAAAACTAAAATAATTATGAAAACCCTAAAAACCCCTAAAAACCCTCAAACTACCTAAACCCTTAAAAATCTTAAGAAGGACATCAAAATCCCTAAAAACCATGGAAACCTTTAAAAACCTTGAAAACACTAAGAAAACATTAAAAAAACATAAAAAATCTTTAAACCCCTAAAAACCTAAAAAACCCTAAAATCCTTAAAAACCCTAAAAATATACTAATAACCCTAAAATAACCTAAAAATTATACAAATATCTAAAAACTATTAAAATCACTAAAAACCCAAAAAAACCAGGAAAAACAATAAAAAACCCTTTAAACCCTTAAAATAGTTAAAAAACACTAAAAAACCATTAACACACTTAAAAACTCAAAAAAAAACCAAAACCCCCCTAAATAGCCTTAAAATCCCTAAAAGACTAAAACGCATTAAATTTATAAAAATCCAAAAAATCCTTTAAAATATAAAAAACCCTAAACGGAATGAGAAACCCTAAAAAAACCTTAAAAACTCAAAACATTTAAAACACCTAAAACCCTAAAACGTGTTAAATCCCCTAAAAAACCTAAAAACCCTAAAAATCCTAAAAAACCTCAAAATCCCTATAAACTATAACAACCCATAGAAATCCTAAAAAACATTAAAAATCCCTACATATGTGAAAAACATAAAACCCCAAAGAATGCCTAGGAAATCCTAAAAAACCAAAAAATACTTCAACCCTAAAAACCTAAAAATTGTAGCAAGCCTAAAAGACCCTAAACCCCCTAAAAACCTTCCACTCAAAACATAAAAAACCTAAAATCACATTAAAAACCTAAAATCATTAAAAACTATAAAAACCTTTTAAACCCCTAAAACATTACAAAACTATAAAAAATAATTTAAAACCAAAAAAATTAAAAAAAACTCTAAAACACCAAAAATACCATAAAAACATGAAAAACCCCTAAAAACCCTTAAAAATAATAAAAATACCTTAAAACAATAAAAGCAATAAAATTCTAATAAATCCTTATATAATCCCAAAAAATTACAAAATTCTAAAAACCCTAGCTACCCTAAGAAAACCTTAAAGAACTAAAAACACTTAAAACACCTAGAAATCATAAAAACTCTAAAAACCCTAAAAACCCTAAAAACCCTTAGAAACCTAAAAATTCCTTAAAAGACAAAGAATGATAAAAATCCTAAAACACCCCTTAAAAAGTAAACACCCATAAAAACATTAAAAACCCTTAGAAAACCATAAAACCCAAAAAACACTTAAAACCCCAAAAATCTCAAAAAATTATAAAATCCTTAAAACCCACTAAAAGACTACAAAAACCCTAAAACTCCTAAAACCCTAAAATCCCCTAAAACAATAAAAAACCAAAAAACCCAGAAAAATAAATACTCTATAAACCCTTTAAATCCCTAAATATGTTAAAAAACTATAAAAACCATAAAAACCCTAAAAAAAAAACTAAAACCTGAATGAAACCATAAAACCCTAAAAACCCTAAAAAATAATCCAAAACCCTCAAAATCCATAGAACCCCTAAAAACCATAAAAATCATGAAATCCAATATAAATCCATAAAAATGTAAAAACTCTTTAGAACCTGAAAAAACTGTAAGAAAACCTCAATAACATAAAAACACTAAGAACCCCTTAAAACCTAAAATGTTAACATTAATAAAAATCACTAAATTTCTAAAACACCACTAAAAACCCTCAAAATACTTAAAACCCCTAAAAACAAAAAAAATCAAAGAAGCACTAAAAAGTTAAAAAAACCCTTAAACAACTGAAAAACCATAAAACCCTAAAATATAGAAAAAACCCCCAAAAACCACTAAAAATCATAAAACCCCCTAAAAACATTAAAAACCCTAAAACAAAAAAAACCTAGACCCGCTAAAAACTATAAAAACCCTCAAAACACATAAATTTTTTAAAAAACCTAAAAAATATTAAAGTGCTAAAAAACCCAAAATAAACCACTAAAAACCCAAAAAAATAAAAAAAAACCCTAAAAACCCATAAAATCGTCAAAATCCCTAAAACACCTAAAAAACCTAAAAATCATAAAAAATACTTAAAAATCCCTAAAAATGTTGAAATCCCTAAAAATCATGAAAACCCCATAGAAATGTATAAAAACCTAAAAATACTTAAAACCCTTAAAAACATAAAAATTTATAAAAACCTAAAAACCCCCTTAAAAACATTAAAAATTCTTAAAACCATCAAAATTCTTAAAACCCTAAAAACATAAATAACCAAAAAACCCCCAAAAATATATAAATATTTAAAAAAACCTAAAAACATTATAAAACCCCAAGAAAAAAAGTTAAAATTTAAAATAACTTAAAAACCCTCAAAAGCCTAAAATTTTCAAAAACCATAAAAAGATCCTAAAACCTTGAAAAATCCAAAAAACATTAAAATACTCAGCACCCATAAAATTCCTTAAACCAATAAAAAATATAAAAAACCATTAAACCCATAAAAATTTAAAAACACTAAATACCCTTAAAACCATAAAATCATTATAAACATGAAAACCACCAAAAACCATAAAATCCCTAAAAACCATAAAACCCCTAAAAATTCTCAAAGTCCCTAAAAATTATAACAAACTATAAATATCCTAAAAATCTAATAAAATATGAAAACCTTAAAACTCTAAAAAAACATGACAAAACCTTAAAACGCTAATCATAGTTCAAACCCCTAAAACCCCCAAAGTGCAAAAACCTTGAAAACACTAAAAATACCCAAAACCTAAAAACAATAAAAATCTTTAAAACCCATAAGAAAACCATATAAATCCTAAAAAATACATAAAAAGACCAAAAATTTTAAAATACCCTAAAAATCCTAAAATCCATAAGAACCAACAAACACTAAAAACCCTTGAAAACCTGAAAAAAGCTAAACACCCTAATAAAATAGAAAAACAATAAAACCCCTAAAGTAATAAAAATCCCTAAAAAGAATAAAAATCCTAAATACTTCCAATAGACAAAAAATAATTAAAAAAAACTAAAACCATAAAAAACCCTAAGTCAACCTTTAAAAACATAAAAAAACATAGAACCCTTAAAAACCTAAAAATGGTTAAATCCATAAAAATATTAAAACCCTGAAACACCATAAAAAAATATAATCCCATGAAAATCTTAAAACCCTATAAATCCCCATAACACTCTAGAACCATAAAAATCCACTAAAAACTCTAAAACCCCTTTAAACCCCTAAAAACTTTTAAAACTATAAAAAACTATAAAACCTCTAAAATACTCTAAAAATATCCTACGAAAAAAAACAACCAAAACACTTAAAATCCTTAAAAACCAAAAATCCCATAAAAATCCTTAAAGAAACCCTAAAAAATCAATAAAGAGACCCTAAAATGCCTGAAACCCCTAAGAAAACCTTAAAAACCAAAAAACCCTTAAAATTAATAAAAAACCAAAAACCTTAAAAACTCTAAAAAAACTCTTAAACCCTAAGAAAACCTGAAGAACCCTTAAATCCCTATAAACCCTTAAAGTCCATAAAATCCAAAAAAACTCTAAAAATTCCTATAAATTTTAAAAACAATAAAATCCATAAAAACCACTAACAATACCATAAATAACTAAAAATGCATAAACCCCTAAAACCTTAAAAATTCTAGAAACACTAAAAACCCATAAATATCATAAATACCATGAAACACATATAAACATTAAAAACCATAAAAACCCATGAAAACCCTAAAAACCAATAAAAACACTTAAAACCTTTCAAACCCATAAATATGTTAAGAAGCTCTCAAAAACATTTAAAACACTAAAATTTAAAAAAAACCAAAAAAACCAAAAAACCCAAAAAACACCTAAAAAACCGTTAAACAACTAAAAATCCAAAAATACCCAAAAAATTATTAAAACACTAAAAATCAATAAAAACAACTAAAAATGTTAAAAACTATAAAAACCCTATGAAAGGTGTAAAATCCTAAAAACACATAAACCCCCCAAAAACCTAAAAATGAGAAAGATCTTAAAAAAACACAAAACCCCTTAAAAACAGAAAAATCCATAAAAATCCCAAAATACCCAAAAAACATTAAAACTGAAAAAATACATAAAATTCCCAACAAACACAAAAACCCTAAAAACAATGAATAAACCAAGAAACCCATAAAAAATAAAACACTTAAAACCCCTAAAAACTAAAAAACTCCTAAAAACCCAAAAAACCCCTTAAAAACATTCAAAACTCTTTAAACCCCTAAAAATTAAAAAAAATATAAAAAACAAATAAACCCTAAAAATCTCAGTGGAACCCATAATAACCTAAAAAAACAACACAAACCTAGAAACACTAAAAAACCAATAAAATCCTAAAACCCCTAAAAACCATAAAATACATAGAATATCCTAAAAAATCCCTAAAAATTTATGAAACCCTAAAAACCCAAAAAAAACCTCACAAAACCATGAAAACCTAAAAACACATAAAACCACTAAAAACCTAAAAAATAATAAAACCCTAAAAACCATAAAAAATTGAAAAGCCTAAAACCCATAAAACCCCCAAAGAGCTTATAAAACTCTAAAAGTGCATAAAACCCCTAAAAATCACTAAAAACTCCAAAAAAACCTTTAAACCTATGAAAATTACAAAAAAAAACTCTACAAAAACATAGAACCACTAAAAACTAAAAAAACCTAAAATAAAAAAACATTTAAACCCCTAAAAACCTTAAAAATACCTAAAAACACTAAAAACCATAAAAATCCAGAAATTACCTAAAATTACCTAAAATTAATTAAAAATGAAAAAATCCTTAAAAATCCTGAAAAATCCTAAAAAGACCTTAAAATATTAAAAACACTTAAATCCCATCAAAAACATAAAAAAGTTGTTGGTTCCTAAAAATTCATCATGAAATAAGAAGACACTTTCATCTATTTGGATTTGGAAGGAAAAAAATAAAGGAAGATTTGAAGGGAAATTTTTTTAATAAAGGTAAAAATTTACAAAAGAAACAACACCAAAAAGAAAGGATCTCTTTGTGGATCACCGCTCCACATGGAGGTCCAAAGCTCTGTGAATTCCCTAACAACAGAAACTATTCCTAGAGGGGGTGGATCTAGCGGTACCCACAAATGACATAAATTCATTTGTGGAATGGGGTGGTCATGTCCACTACCAAAGAATATTTCCTCCCAACTAAATCAATTATAGGGAAAATAGGTATCATCATATCCCTCAATGAAAATAAAGTTGTTTTTAGAGACAGTCAAAGATTTCTACGGCTGGAAAAGGCCATATTATTGACTAAGTCCTTTGTGGACTCTTGAAAAATATGCTATGTGGCCCACTGCGGATGACCAGATATGCCGGTATCCAATTCCTTCACTTCTCCATAAATAGAACCTAGGGATACCAATGAAAAAAGATTGATACACATGAGTATTCCCACACATGTATAAATGAATATAAAGAGATCCAAAGTGAAGCATCTAAAAATACTAACTCCTTTGAAGATTCCCCATATATAAATCCATCTTCATAGCATTATAGAGGAAATAGAAACTCATTTTGGGGTTCACAAACCCAAAACCCCTGTATTAATGTAATTAATGTCGAGTCTAAACTAAAGTCCCATTTTTCCATAGGCACCCCTCATAGAAAAAAATGTTAGTGGTACCCTAACATGCGTAGCCAAATGCTACATGAAGGGAACTCAGCGCCACATATAAAAACACCACATGAAATGGACCTAAGGCTGCATAACACAATGGTATGTGGATGAACCCCTCACCAACATAGCAACCCTATACACAAAGTAAACCTTGTCCTACATAATGAAATGCTACGTGGAATGGGATATCCTAGGGATTTATACTCTATAGCTCCAATCATTCCCTTACATCATATTACCAGCCTCTATGTTATCCCCTCTGTGATCCAGTCTAACAACATCAAGCATATTCCTCTTCCAACACCAATATCCATTTATGATAAGATCATCAGGTGCACTAGTATGCCCGGTTGAGCCTACATACTCATGGTAAGCAACGTCTCATGGGTTACCCCAGTGGTAAGGTGATCACTCGAAATGACCATGAGTTAACATTCCCATGGTAATGAGGGTTCCAATCTTGAGGTACTAATTTGAACTTCCCAATTCTAGGGATTATGTGGGACTATTTTCCTTTACCTTTGATGAGGTATAGTGGTGAATATTCTTCTCTTTTCATTGGAACCCAATTTAGGGCACTCCCATTGGGGTAATCCCCTAGCCTTTCTTGTATGAGGTGACACTTTTTATACTCTTCTAATTCTCTCAAGATGTATCAAGATATATCACCAAATATGACTTCAACAGATATGAAAACAAGAGATATAATGGGTACACTCAACCCCCTCTCTCCCTCTGTCCCTTTCGGATCCAAAACTATCTATCAGCGGATGTACCAAGATGTGCATTCTTCATATCCACTTCCTCCCATTGTTTTGAAAACCGATCATGAATCACGTGGTCTTTGAGGTTGGTGAAGATCATGACATCTTCATAATCCTAAAGAAAATACAAATGAGCACTCTCCATAGACGCAATCCCCAACTTCAATCAAAATGGGCCTTCTATAAGGTATAATCCCAAATAAAATCCCATCAAATGGGTAGCTCCCATTCTTAAGCACCAATTATTCTCCATTAATGGGACTCTTATAAGGTTTATGGCCTAGAGAAACCAAAATATGATGGCATTGATTACTAACTAATTTGGATATGTAGGAATTATCCCCAAAGTCCAAAAATGGCACCCAAATCACCATAATGTTCTCCAAGACACATCCATATTAGGGTCACATTCACTCAGGAGACCATATCTCTTCTGGGTATCTCGGGTCATCTCGACATAATTCTCACTACATATTTGACTAGGAAATCTTTCTATTGGATGTAATTGTTGCATGAAGTGAAACTTCATTTTCGAGTCCCCAACAAATGACCTTAAAAGATGATGTGTCTTTTCAAGAGACACAAAATAATGTGGGTCTTGATTCGTATCAGAAAAACACATATGAATCCCACATTATGTGTTGGATCCTGAAATTAAAAAAACTTTCATACCCCTAGATGTTGAAAAACTCTACAGTGCCATCCCATGTGGCTTAAATCTAGAGTCATCTTAGTGAGTGAACAAATAATCCCTGATCTATCCATAAATGTATAACATTGATGGTTAACCTCATATACATATTTATCCTTCCATCGATGGAGAACCTCAAATACATAGAGATGATTCCAAACCCATGCATAGTCTTGATTAACCATTACTTTAGTGGTAATTAATGGACATATGGTTATAAATGATTCAAGGATTCATGAACTTGGGAACATTACATAAATCTATAAGCGATTCACATAATCAAAAATAGTTCCCCCAAAAAAAGGTGTGATGAGCTATAGTTCCCATCCTATCGACACTACTGGAAAAACGAGCTATACCCACGGTTCAAAACCGTGGGTATAGCCTCCAAAACCGTGGGTATAGGCTATACCCACGGTTTTGGGAACCGTGGGCTACAACGGCGTCGGGATAGGGGTCTTGACCTATACCCACGGTTTGGGTAAACCGTGGGTATAGGTGGATACTGTGTGTCATCAAACATTCCAGCGTGGCTCACCACCTTGCCCCACGGTTCTCAAACCGTAGGAATTTTTAATTCGGTTTCGTTTTAAAATTTTTGGCCGCATCAGGATTTGAACACCCGACCAGCAGCGTGCTGATGGGAACTCCACGACCAACTCACCCAAAGCGCTTATTACTATATTTATATATATTTTGATAATTATATTAATCTTATCTATTATCTGAAAATCAAAAAATCGGAACCGTAAGGGTGTCCGGGGAGACTCGAACCTGAGTCTGTTTGAGGAATCCGTGTTGCTGACCAACTAGGCTACGGTGAATTTTAGTAATATAAATTAATGTTTATTTAAATATATTAAAATATATGCAACGCGCTATGAATAAAATTATGCCGGGGGTGGGAATCGATCAGCAGACATGCTGGAAAGTAACGTAGCGAGTCACCAACTGACCTACCATATTTTTCTTATAACTTATTTACATTTTTATAAATATATAATAACAGAATGCCAATTTTTTTCCCGCCCATTTGTTTTCCACTTCCCGCCTAAATTTTTTTTCCCGCCATTACCCGGGAAAGCTATACCCACGGTTTTGAAAAACCGTGGGTATAGGTCTAAAAAAAATATATCCAATGCCCACGGTTTTTTAAAACCGTGGGTATAGATCTTCCAAAAATAACCTATACCCACGGTTTGGGCCAAACCGTGGGTATATGTCTTGAAAAAAAATACAACTATACCCACGGTTATGCAAAACCGTGGGTATAGGTCTTAAATTAAAACTATACCCACGGTTTTGGGGAAAACCGTGGGTATAGGTCACCTATACCCACGGTTTTAGAAAACCGTGGGTATAGGGTCCCTTACTAGCCCTATACCCACGGTTTATTTTGAAACCGTGGGTATAGACCCATTTTCCAGTAGTGCGACCAATATGAGTTCTTAAGTTTCATCAGCCAAATCATTCAATAAACATATTTCTTTGGGATGTAGGTCCATGAATCATGGATTTTAGAGTCATTTGGTGTTTTTTGCTCCACAAAAAAACCTAATGGAGACCATTCAATGATATTATATTCGACGTCAATGATTTCACAATAGTAAACCCCTATAATAAAATCAATCAGTCCTAATAACATATTCGGTAGAAACAAAAATGGTGTACCCAATGTGAATCTTTAAAAAATGGGGAAGTGTTACCCTAATTTAGGCCCCTTGGACATACAAATTGGAAGAGGGCTAATCAAGGCTGCCAATTACGCATATGGTTATGAGAGTCTACTTTGATAGGGGTTTTTTTGTTTGTATCTATAATGTAAATTGAATTCTATATTAAGAGCTTCCTTCAATCCAATTTCATATTTATAGTTTTCTCAAACTTTTATGTCAATGACTACTCATGAGGCCGAGTCCTTTATGAAATAGAGGACTCCATCGCCGACCTAGTATCTTCAACATTGGGTTTCAAATGCATTGGTCAGGGAGTTCCATAAAATTGGAACACTCCACACCTTGGAGGCTGCAAGGAAGGCCGTATAGGACATGAATCCTCATCAGCCATCCATCTAGATATGGTCAGAAGCCCATAACATGATGTATCCATAGGCTATCTCCATCCATTTCAAGATCATATCCCCAAATTGTTTCAATGAGTGTCTCCCTTATCTTAGGGAGGCTGATGAATTCACCACCAATGATTTCATCCCTGCACTATAGGGGTCCCACAAAGGGCCCCTTTCAGAAATCATATCATCACATGCCATGCGGACCAATATCTTTACCCTGAAGAGGATATCACCCAAGTGATCTTGATAGAGTCTTACAGACTAGGGTCCCTCAAGAAACCCTCCAAGGGTGAAAATTGTACAACCAGTAACAAGTCATTACCCTTGGCCCTACTAAAGAATCACACCATGGAAATACGGTGACAACCTATGAGTGAATGTATATTCCCACTCACTCTTATGAATATTACCATGTAAATGATGTGGGACACTGAGAGAAGGAAAAAATTATATCTAATTCTCCCCAAACCCTTAATGAAAATAGGGAGTCAATGTATAGGCATATAAAAATCCCTTCAAATTCACATGAAGTCGATCAACAAAATAGAATGGCAGCTGGGTAATGACCCAAAATTTTGAATAAATTTTGTTTCCTAACTTTGTGTGTTATTTTAATTTAAACTCAACAAAACGATTTCATTTAATAAAATGAGTATAATTAAAATAAAACCGTTGGGTTTCAACTGTTATGTGACCTTTGGTTAATATGAACGTTGGTTAATATGATCGTTGGAAACTAAATGTTGCGATTATTGTCTATAAATACAAGTGATCATGATTAATTAATATAGAAAGAAGATTTGATGGCCCCATCTAGTAGTATCAGGCTGATCAAAGCCCATCTAACGGAACTTGAGAAGGAGGTAGCACCTTTGGGATTTTCTCTGGACCAAACCCAAGCCTACCTTCATTGTGTGAAGTTAGAACGGAATCACCTTCGCGAGAAGTTCAAGCTGATAGAAATTACTACTCGGACAATGTTGGTCGAGCCACCCCAAGATTCTATCACCCTAGCACACCTTACTCTTAGGTCCTATGCGGGTGTTATAAGGGGCTATGTAACGAGACCGTAACTTCCTTGTGTAATCCTTTGATTTAAATAAAAATTGTGATTTCTTCTTATGGTGAAGTTTTTGAATTTTCAAATGTCCGATAAATATAGTATGCATATTATTGATGAATTTTAGAAAAATTATATTTTAAAAATATTTATATAAACCTTAAATAAATAATAATGTGTAATTATTTTCAAAAAATTGTCTTCTACAATTATGTTCAGTTAGAAATTTAGAGTCTAATAAGATCAACTTAATTTTTGATGAATAATAAATTATGAATAGTGATTTTACGCTTATGATTAGTAATGTGATCAAATGGATTAAGTAACCTCACTTAATAAAGTATTAATATAATCTAGGAACCCTGATTAAGTAATGTGATTCAATAAAATAGGTGAATAACTGTTCCAGAAAGTATTGGTTAAGTATTAGTTTTTTCGGGTGAATAGTGTTTTTTATTTAAAAATTAAATTAAAATTATTTTGAAAATTATTTTCATAAAATGAAGTTTATTTTTGAAATCAGACCATCGATATTTGGTTAAGGTGATCTTTTGGGAATTTTCTGAAACAGTTGAATTTTATGTGAATAGTGTTTTTTTAAATTAAATTAAAAATATTTTGAAATTATTTTCATAAAATGGAGTTCATTTTTGAAATTAGAGCATCAATATTTGGTTATGGTGACTTTTTTGGAATTTTCTAAAACAGTTGAATTTTCAGTGAATAGTATTTTTATTTAAAAATTAAATTAAAAAAATTTAAAAAATTATTTTTATAAAATGGAGTTCATTTTTGAAGCCAGAGCATCGATATTTGGTTAATGTGAATTTTTGGGAAATTTCTGAAACGTGTGAATTTTTAGTGAATAGTGTTTTTACTTAAAAATTGACTTAAAAATATTTAAAAATTTATTTTTATAAAATGTAGTTCATTTTTTAATTTAAAGCATCGATATTAGGTTGAGGTGAATTTTTGGGAATTTTCTGAAAAAGATGAATTTTCGGTGAATAGTGAAAATACAGTTTTGAGTTTTGGGTGTTTAATGACATCATTAAGGATATAATAATTATGCAATAATTCTGGTCGACTTATGAATAGTATGATAAGGTATGAGCTGTCTGAAGTGGCCAATACCATGGGTAAGCCCATGGTTTTGTCAATACAACCGATGAGGTGTCCCTTGGCCATTAATGCTTTGTCCCCTCACTTCTCCTATAAATACCAAGCCTTTCCTTCATTCATTTCATTTCCAAATCCTCCCCAACGAAGTAATGGTCTCTTTACATCCCTAGGAGTCCTCCCAAGGTTCCCTCAAGCCTCCCAAGGTCTCGACCTTCAATATTTCGAAGTTACTCTTCAAGGTAAGGGATCCTTTCACCCTCCTCTTTTAAGTCATGACTTCTTTTATGTTGTGTCTTATAATTTTGATATCTTTTTGTTGAGGGTATGTTTTTATATGTTCTCATTTCTGTCCATTTCATGTCTAATTGTTGAGAGACCCTTTCCGCTCTCATCAATTTATTTTCTGAATTTTTAAGTGACGTCGTTAGGCTGCCAAATTTTTCGTAAAAGAAATCACATCTTTTCTTTTCTTTCATGTTTCCTTTTCATGTGGTATGTCATTAAAATATCCATACCATGATCTTATTCAGAACCCATACTGCATTATGAGTTATTTATGAGTGGGTGACCCTTGTCCCCTCTCTTTTCAATGTTTTCTAAAACCATGTTATATAGCCGTTATGCTGCAGAAATTTCATCTCAAAATATCTATCTCTTTCTCTCAAGAAATTCTATTGTTTATTTATGTGAATACCCAGGATTATTTCATTTCCATGGGTTTTCATAAATATATAAATATCATATATTTGATTCTGTAATTGACATACATATAACCTTCAATCCCTTTCCATGGGTTATAAATGACATAATGATCTTATTTTTAAGCTCTTTTTAAACGTCACGATTTTGACATGAAACTCATTTCTTTGATTCAATTTGGGTTATTTATGAAATGTTTAATTATGATCTATGAGGATCACATGTAATTAAAGATATATTAAGGGTGCGCCCTGATAGTTCTCCAGTGTATTGGGTAAAGAATTAATCTCTAGAGATGACCAGTTTACGATACCTTGGTGAATAACCTTGGTAATTTTTATTACACCTTGGGGATAGACCTTGGTGATATGTTCATGAATGTCTAAATGAAATGTTATATCCAAATATTGATGTTATGTTCTAAGTTATTTTCTTTATGATATTCCTATTCTTACATTGCTCATGTCTTTATGTTTTTATTCAAGTTCTTATTGATATCACAAGTACCTTGATTCCCTTGTTTACCCTTACTGGGCCTTCTACTCACCCTTTCCTTTCATGTCTATATCCAGGATATGAGATACAGTAAATGTACATAGGATAAACCTATGATGAAGCTTTAAAAGTGATTTAGAAGAATTTTTTATGTCATTTTCATGTATTATATTCCTGATTTCCAAGACACTAGATTTTAAAGATCCTCTGTATGTAAAATGAAATGAAAGGTTATGTATTAAAAAGGTAGGATGCTATAGTTGGTATCAAAGGATAGTTTAATTATTTATGTAAATTAGGTTATGAAACCATTATGAAGAACCATATAGAATAGTTTAAATATAGGAAATCTTCCTGGTATTTTGGTGAGTTTTGAGTAAGTGGTTTATCAGGAAAATACATCCCTGTCTGGATATGATCCGGTAGAGGTGGATCTGGCACAAATGTACATAGGGGTAAAACCCAAAAACACTTCTTTGAGCTAGACTCGAATGGTAACTGATACACGACAACGGGCCTTTCTACACTCTTGGTTACGACACTCCCGGGGGATATGTTTAGTTAATCGCGAGCGTTTTATGAATCATTATGAAGGAATTATAGAAAAATGTAATTGTCTAAGCATGATGTTTTAAGACTTAAAATCCTTTTAAGTTAAAAGAATCGTAATGAAATACGTTTCTCACGAAGGATTTATTATTTTATAAAATTTCCCCATCGTCTAGGAATACATTGATGTATTTCCTGAGGAGTTACCTGGACCTCCCCCAAAAAGTGAGGTAGAGTTCTCCATTGAACTCATACCTGGATCTCATCCAATGTCAAAGACCCCCTATAAGATGGAAAATGTAGATCTTGAGCAATTAAGGGAAAAACACCAAGATCTTTTGGAGAATGGGTTTATCCGACCAAGTGTGTCTCCTTGGGGAGCACCAGTTCTCTTTGGGATGAAGAAGGATGGATCGATGCAACTATGCATTGATTATAGAGAACTAAATGGGATCGCAGAGAAGAGAAAGTACTCTATTCCAAGAATTGTTTTCTTATTTGACCAACTTCGTGGGGCTCAATTTTTCTAAAAGATTGATCTTTGTTCGGGTTATCATCAATTGAGGGTGAGGAATGATGATATTCCAAAAACTACCTTCCAATCAAGATATGGGCATTGTGAGTTTGTTTTATACCCTTCAGAATGACTAATGCACCTACTATTTTTATGGATCAAGAATAAGTTGATTTTGGAAACTTATGTTTATCAAATGGATATCCTTTTTATAGGAAAATGATTTGGTGATTAAATGATCAAGGTTATTTGGACGATGTTTTCTCTTTTGGAGAACTATATGCCTAAGGGAAATAAAATACTACAGGATTTAAATTGTGGAGGAATTGTTGATTTTTTATGTATTTATTGTGGAAATATGGTGATATGGGTTATTTTTGTAAAATCATGAACCTATCATAGAGAATATGTGAATAGGTTAATTACACTTTAGTATGAGACTTTAATAGTGGTCGGTGTTATTTGGAGATAAATGTTAAGATTTATTGGGGAAGAATATGTGATTAAATCCTTCTGAGTTTTGGGTTCCAATCTTAGTTTGGATTATTCTGAAGAATTTTAAGGATGATTGTGTATTAAATGGTCTTTCTGGAACTTTGGGTACTTTTTTTGAATTTTGGAGATTAATAGTCATATTTCTTTTTATAAAGGATTATCCTTTTTAAGGATTATATGATCTCGTACTAACCATTTTAGTTTTAGTTGATGACTAAAGACAAGGAAAAAATATAGTCATTATTTTGTTGATTATGTGATTCTCTAGAATATGATTCTTGTGCTTTTGATGAGACTAAGTCTTTTTGAATTCTCATTGTTTGAAGAAAAGATTAGCCTTGGGGAAAACTTATTAAGCGACGAAACTCTACATGAATGTAAGTATATTTCTTTATGTTTTTATTCTATGTAGTAAATGTATTCCTAAAAATTATAAAAAGGAACATAAAACAAAACCATTGTTGGTTTAAGTTTCCTATTGGGTAATCAAAGACCGTTTAACACATCTTATGTTTGTGATCTTCTTGGGGTTAATTTTCTCCTTATCATGTTTTCTATCACTCTCCATAAAAACTTGACCCTTTGTTTTCTCTTCCATATCCATGTTTTCCTACATGGAATCCTAGTATGGGTTAACTCAGGTGACCTTTGTACTTCCCTTTATTTCTTTTAAATTAATAGTTTTACTGACTCTTTTTCTGATGTGGGACTTTCAACGAAATTTCCAAGCCCAATTTTAAAATTGCAAGGACACAATTTTTTAAGGGGGGAAGATTATAACAACCTGAAATTTTGAATAAACTTTGTTTCTTAACATTGAGTGTAATTTTAATTTATACTCAACTAAACTATTTCATTTAATAAAATGAGTATAATTAATATAATACCATTGGGTTTCGACTGTTATATGACCATTGGTCAATATGACCGTTGGTCAATATGATCATTGGAACCTAAATGTTGCTATTATTGTCAATAAATACAGGTGATCTTGATTAATTAATATAGAAAGAAGATTTGATGGCCCCATCCAGTAGTCTCGGGCCGATTGAAGCCCATCTGACGGAACTCTGGAAGGTGGTAGCACCTTTGGGCATTGCTCTGGACCAAACCCAAGCCAAACTTCATCATGTGAAGCTGGAAAAGAATCACATTCGTGAAAAGTTCAATCTGATAGAAATCACTACTCGGGCAATGTTGGCTGAGCCTCCCCAAGATTCTATCACCCTAGCACAACTTACTCTTAGGTCCTAAGCTGGTGTTATAAGGGGCTATGTAATGAGACCATAACTGCCTTGTGTAATCCGTTGATTTAAATAAAATTTTTGATTTCTTCTTAGGTGAAGTTTGTGAATTTTCAAATGTCTGGATAAATATAGTATGCATATTATTGATGAATTTTTGAAAAAGGATATTTTCAAAATATTTATATAACCCTTAAATAATTATTAATATGTAATGATTTCCCAAAAATGGTCTTCTACAATTATGTTCAGTAAACATTTAGATTCTAATAAGATCAAATTAATTTTAGATGAATAATAAATTATGAATAGTTATTTTATGCTTATGGTTAGTAATGTGATCAAATGGATTAATAACCTCACTTAAGAAAGTATTAATATAATCTAGGCACCTTGATAAAGTAATGTGATTCAATAAAATAGGTGAATAACTATTCCAAAAAGTATTGGTTAAGTATTAGATTTTTCGAGTGAATAGTGTTTTTTATTTAAAAATTAAATTAAAATTATTTAGAAAATTATTTTCATAAAATGGAGTTCATTTTTGAAATCAGCGCATTGATATTTGGTTAAGGTAATTTTTTTGGAATTTTCTAAAACAGTTGAATTTTCAGTGAATAGTGTTTTTATTTAAAAATTAAATTAAAAATATTTAGATTTTTTTTTTCATAAAATGGAGTTCATTTTTGAAATAAAAGCATCGATATTTGGTTAAGGTGAATTTTTGGGAATTTTCCGAAACAATTGAATTTTCAGTGAATAGTGTTTTTATTTAAAAATTAAATTAATTTTTTTTTGAAAATTATTTTTATAAAATTGAGTTCATTTTTGAAATCAGAGCATCAATATTTGGTTAAGGTGAATTTTTGGGAATTTTCTGAAACAGTTGAATTTTCAGTGAATAGTGTTTTTATTTAAAAATTAAATTAAATATATTTAGAAAATTATTTTTCTAAAATGGAGTTCATTTTTGAATTCAAAGCATTGATATTAGGTTAAGGTGAATTTTTGGGAATTTTCTGAAAAAGTTGAATTTTCGGTGAATAATGAAAATAAAGTTTTGAGTTTTGGGTGTTTAATAACATCATTAAGGATGTAATAACTGTGCAATAATTCTGGTGGACTTATGAATAGTAAGATAAGGTATGAGGTGTACCATGTGGCCTATACCATGGGAAAATACCATGTGCAAGCCCATGGTTTTGCCAATACCACCGATGAGGTGTACCTTGGCAATTAATGCTTTGTCCTCTCACTTCTCTTATAAATACCAAGCCTTTCTATCATTCATTTCATTTCCAAATCCTCCCCAATGAAGTTCTGGTCTCTTTGCCTCTCAAGGAGTCCTCCCAAGGTTCCCCCAAGCCTCCCAAGGTCCGACTTTCATGCTTTCGAAGGTACTCTTTAAGATAAGGGATCCTTTCACCCTCCTCTTTTAAGTCATGACTTCCTTTATGTTGTGTCTTAGAATTTCCATCTCTTTTTTTGAGGGTGTGTTCTTATATGTTGTCAATTTTATCTATTTCATGTCTAATTGTTGAGAGACCCCTTCTGCTCTCATCATTTTATTTTCTGAATTTTTAAGTGACGCAGTTAGGCTGCTGAATTTTTCGTAAAATAAATTGCATCTTCTCTTTTCTTTCATGTTTCCTTTTCATGTGGTATGTCATTTAAAAATCCATATCATGATCTTATTCAGTACCCATACTATATTGTGAGTTATTTATGATTGGGTGACCCTTGTCTCCTCTCTTTTCAATGTTTTCTAAAAACATGTTTAATAGCCATTATGCAGCAGAAATTTCGTCTCAAATTTTCTATCTCTTTCTCTCAATAAATTCTATTGTTTATTTATGTGAATACCCAGACTTATTTCGTTTCCATGGGTGTTCATAAATATATAAAGATGATATATTTGATTCTGGAATTGACATACATATAACCCTCACTCCCTTTCTGTGTGTTATAAATGACATAATGATCTTATTTTTAAGCTCTTTTTAAACGTCACGATTTTCACATGAAACCCATTTCTTTGATTCCATTTGGGTTATTTATGAAATTTTTGATTATTATCTATGTGTATCACATGTATGAAAAGACATACTAAGGGTGTGCCCTCATAGCTCTCCAATGCATTGGGTAAAGAATTAATCTCTAGAGATGGCTAGTTTTACGATACCTTGGTGAATAACCTTGGTAAATTTTATGACACCGTGGGGATGGTCCTTGGTGATATGTTCATGAATGTCTAAATGAAATGTTGTATCCACATATTCAAGTTATGTTTCAAGTTCTTTTCTTTATGATATTCCTATTCTTACATTGCTCATGTCATTATGTTTTTATTCAAGTTCGTATTGATATCACAAGTACATTGATTCCCTTGTTTACCCTTATTGGGCCTTCTGGTCACCCTTTCCTTTGATGTCTACCTCTAGGATATGAGTTGCAGTAAATGTACATAGGATGAACCTATGATGAATCCTTAAAATTGGTTTATAAGAATGTATTATTTCGTTTTCATGTACTATGTTCCTGATTTCCAGGACACTAGACTTTAAAGATCATCTGTATGTAAAATGTAATGAATGGTTATGTATTAAAAAGGTGAGATGCTATAAGCTGTCTATGGAAAAGTGAAAATTCTTGCTTCTATATATCATTCCCGTTATCTAAATAGGGAAAAAAATGAACATATGAAAATCCCTGCTCATGAATATGAAGCCCACTGGTCAAATACAGTGAAAACCTAGTACTTGTAGTGTAAAATTCCTACCAACGCATAAAAATCCCATCAGTAAATTAAGATGGTACCCAAATACAAGAAGATCCAAATTCACATGGTTGCATATTAAGCATGTCAAAGAAATACATTGACAAAAAAGTATAAAAAAATCCATTCTTGTGACTACAAAACCCACCAGTCAAATATGGTGCAAACCAAAGAAAATAGCTGGTGTATCCCAGCTATAAATATAGGAAATACCCATATGTTTGCACTAAAACAAGAGAATTTTTAGTACCCACTGACAGATCGTTGAGGACTAGAGTAGGTATATATTCCTACTCTGACATCAGAATGGGGATAAATTACCATTCTAGCCAACGACATATCTCAACACATCCTAGAAATGATATAGGATCATACATTAATTCATGACCATATCATGATGACTTTTCAAGATGTAATAACATCTGTGGAAATAGTAAGGAGTTGGGACCACAACCCTACCTCCCCATTTTGGGTGACTCATTAACACAATAGGGTGGTCACTCTAGAGAAGACATGCATCCCTGCTCCCGTACAGGTGGGTTGTGGGAAATATACCACGATAAATGGACAACCGTATCTAGAATAAATACTCATTATGACTAGGGGACATCTCACCACCACAATGCCCACTCTAGGGTAGTCACATATCCCTTCCAGAACATAGGATTCTTATCAAACTATCCCAACAACACCGTTGGAGTCAATCAAACAGGAACCCATACATAAAGGTCATCACCCACTATAATCGTCCCCATTTATCAAAATAGAGCACCCAATAATAAGTTGCACCAAAGGTAGCTGGAAAATAAGGAGAATATTCATGACCCTACTCTTCTAGAAGATGAAGTTCTTATTGTTATAAAAAACATATCACTAGTGACTTAGGATCCTACCAACCCATTACTAAATTATTAAAGTGGTAGTAGTAGTTGTGAAGGAATTGTGAACAATATTTATATCAACTACTCTAAAGGTCCTCCACAGAGCACACACCATGAATGAATTCTTCATGGAAAATAAATGATCGATCATGAGAGATTATCTCCTAATGAGAATCATGATATCCCTCCACGTGGCCAAAATACCAAACATCAAGAAGGTCCTCCCCTTGATCTTGTCCACCCTGATGGTCCTCCCTGGGGTATACGCTATAGATATTTTTCCTATAGTCAGACATCTAGATGTGATGGTAGTCCTCACCATGAATACATTAATTGTGAAGGTACTATTCATAGTGACATCTCATACTAGTACGAAGGTACCCCCTTGATATCGTCTACACTAGAGGTTCTTCCCAGGGTATACACTTCAAAAATTCTCCCAGAAGTCAGAAAAAAAAACATTGATGGTAGTCCTCACCATTGTAGAACCAACTTCGAAGGACCTATCTGTAGTAAAGTTCTATATCGACAGGAAGGTCCTCCCCTTGACGAATAAAATTCTAGAAATCCATCATATGATGAGGCACATGAAGGGATGGGGTAAAGTATGTCACATACCCTATCAATAAAAAATAATATCCTTTCTCAAACAGGATATGGCCTGGGGCTATGCTCATATTCCAAGCCACCTTAGGACCGTTCACATGACAAGGGGACCCATACTAGCCTTGCCACATGGTATAAAATCCACATGAATTTTCCTAGTTGGGAAGATCAAATAGAGGAGTCTCTCATGGAACAACAAAAAGATGTGTCTCTTCTAAGAAAACAATTAGACAAGAATGAAATACTATTTATGTTTTGGGCCAAGACTACTTCTCAGTTTGACATACCAATGGAGTTTAAAAAATAATGCAAAAATAAAATTTACCTCAATCTCTATAAAACTCTCTATCACTTGAAAACAAAGTACTTTATTTAAATTGGGTACACAGACCATGTCCAAATAGTGGAAGAGCTTTGTTGTCAAATCGACTTGGAAGCCCTCTTGTCTTCATGGTGACCATAGTTAGAGAGGTGGAAGAAATATATTTAATTAACCTACCTCAATGCAGTACATAAGTTGCATCATCTAATCACTGACTCCCATCCTGGAGTTCATATTTAGGGATTTGGAGAGCATGGAGCTTTTTTTTCACCCTGTGTCCCATCCAACAAGACCCATTGGAGATGACATCCTATAATTTCATTAAACCAAGGGAACAATCAAAATAAATTCAAACTTAAGAAAGATGATGTAATCAACAATAACTAGCCTTGAGTAAGTCTCAAAAGTGCCTGGACAAATGTAAGGAAGCCACTAAAAAACATATAAACCAAGAAACCAAGAAAATTCGGTAGGCCTATGACCTAAGGGAAGGTAATCATCAAGCACTACTAATATCCTCAGAAACAAATAGTTCACATGTAGACCCGACACTATTTCTAGATCACACTCGAATGTGAATATGTGAGATCAAGAAATCAAAAAAATAAGCAGAAACCACCACAGTACAAGATCTACCCCATCCTATAAGGATGGGGTCATTTTAACTCAAAATTCCCCTATAAGACCAAAAAATAAGGTCATGGCACAATAATAAAATAATAGAAGAAACCCCATCCCATAGGGCTGTGGGAATTTTTACCTCAACCACCTACCCAACAAAAACCAATATTTTCTCGTTTGGGGAAGATGAAATGTTGAGAGGTCCCTCATTCCATCTCATCTCAGGAATCATTCCCCCTTAAGGGATGCATAAAAAAGGTCATATAAAGGTTCTCTTCTACTTATAAATTTCGAAAAATCCTTAAAAATATCCTAGAATGGAAGGAGAAGATCCAAAAAAGGATGCAAATAGATACCCTACCATTTAGAAGGTAGTATTCCACCCATATTGCATTATGAATAGGTGAACATAATTGAAATCAATTCTATGGTCCACACTAAAAAAATGCAAATAAAGAAGATAAAGGAGAGAATGGTTCCACCCAGAATCTGATCCACCATTAGAATTAAGGTGTGCTTACTTGAAACAAGAGGATCATATGGAATTTGGGTATTACCCCAATCAATAATCCTCCACTATCTCCACAAATCCCTCTCAACGATAATAATAAAAACTAGGTCACGTATGACCCACCATCTTATCTCAATGAAAATTATCTCGTTACACTCTAGGAGATATTATCTCTATATGAGGAATATATGAAATAGTTGAGGAAAATCAACATCAAGATGCTATGAGGAAGCCATCCTTTCGAATATGATCCCTAGGTAGAGGCTCCACATACCCTTCTAGTAGGTTTACCTCACACATAAGGGTTTACCCTAATCAATGAAGTAAGTCTAGGAAATCCACCCAAAATAGATCCTAGAACATAAAATCACCTAGAACTAGTTATGGATGTATATCAAGATTTTCCCCTATTAAAGAAAAAACTAGAGTAGGTTTGGTTGAATACAAAAATGATTCCCCTGGTCAGATGTGTGCCTCAATTACTAATAGAACCCCCATAGAAAATCGACCCCCTAAGGTACCCATATATGACCAGGTTCAATAAGATGTACATTAAGGAATCATTAATACCATAGAGTCATTGGAAGCTTTATTGGATTCCATGGAAGAGAGTTCTTCATCCATAAAGTTGAAAAAAAACATACCTCGATTGGGTGAGTGACACTTCACCACCACCATATTTCAAGAGTCACGTATAGCTGATATTCAATGGATCAGGTGACCCAAAACATAATATGAAGAACTATTATTCTTAGTGTGAATCCATGATGGTAACCTTAGAGAAAAAAAAGTAATTAAACTCATATTCTTCATGAGAACTCTTCAAGGTTCAGACTTTGTATGATATACCTTTTCTCCAGCTCAGTTGATAATAGGATGGGAGGATCTCTGTTGGTATATCCTTTTCTAGATCAGCCCAATGCTGCCAAAGACAATATTAAACAACCTCTAAAACTAAAAATAATTGGAAATTGATATAGTCATAGACTTAATTTGTAGATGTAAAGGGATGACCTGCTCTTTAAACCGTACTCTCACCCAACATGATATTCTTTCTATGTGTGTCGATAACCTCTGCGACGAGCTACAAACTCTACTCATCCCAATGAAATAAACAAGTGGGTTTCAGGATTTCTTCACCATTTCCCAAATAACATAATACTCTAAACAATTAACTAATCTCAATTCTTGGGTAACCCCACTGGTCATGGGAAAAAGATAAGGGAGAACTGAAGTGGAAACTGTCACACATAAGTTATCCCCTACACCTACTCCTACCCAAGGCCTACACCAAATCATGTGGGGCAACAAGGCATCAAAAATAGCTCCTTCTTCGAGAAAATGAGTGGAGGGGACCCAAGATAAATCAATTATAATAATTCAGAAATAAATTTTACACATTCTGAGATGACCAAGTTTGTCGCTATTTTATAGCCACCATGAGCTGAAATATGATCTATCTACCAAAGCTGAAAAGAGACAAAGAGGCTAGTTTTAATGACCAGATAGATTATTTTCCCATTCAACAGATACTAGGACACACCATTCATGATTGTTTTATCTTCAAAGACCTCTTATAGAGAATGATATATCCTGGTAAAGTCAAACTAGGACCACTTCCATCACAATTTTCATATATGTCCACTACTACCCTTGATAAAGGAAATGAGTGGAAAGAAGTTTTTATCAAGAGGGGAAAAAGTTATGTAGTATTATAACTTGAAGTACCATCATCCAAACTCATGGTATTATCCACGCATAGTTAAAAAAACCAAATGTTCCCCCAACTGCTCCCACTCTAACATATCTGACGCCCTCTGCCACGCAACACTCCAAGAGTCGATCGTACAAGAAGCAGTTTTTTCATAAATGTAGATATCAAGTGAATGAAGATGAAATAATGTCAAAGAGAATGTAATATTTTACCATCATAGATTTCATTACATTAGATCCAAAAGGACGTGCACTACCCTGCCAATTGTCACCACCATAATTAGTCAGTCAGGCAGTGTTATTGTCAAATGAGGAGTTAATTTTCAGCTCTTTTATTATAATTCAATTAATCTATCCATTATATGATTAAGAGTATAGATATGGACGCGAGTTTCCCACATCCAATCAGGGAACTAGATGAAGAGTCCTCAAAATATATGGAGTATAAGGATGAAATAGTCATGGATGAAACCAAGCTTATGGTTTCACCCATACTCAAACCTCAATGTTGTAGATACTCATGGAAGAGAACATTAGAGGACCCAACAGGAATAGGAAATATCCCCTCCACATTCCAAAATCCACTCTAGCCTGATTATTCTAGAATATCCATATGAAGTGGAACAAATGTTGAATCACCCTTATCATTCAGGTAGACCTACACAACCCAATACAAAAAGAATGGAAGCACCTCCAACACTTATCCCAAGGGGTGGTACATCTTTATCTAATAGTCAAGAACCCAAAGAACATATAAAATAGAATCCACACATGGGAAGCAAGAAACATTAGATAAAAAATATGACATCCTGAAATAGTTGTCCTAGGTACTAGAAAAAATATAAATCCTAGATTCCCTGAGTTTGTTGAATGATTTCTGGGAAATATTTATAAAAGATTTGTTGATCCCATAGGAGTTTGAATCTGAAGTGGTCGCGGCCAAGGTCTATCAGACAGAGACCAATTCCCCATAATTCCATGTGATTATATCCTTCACAGATCAAGATGAATATTCCATTATAAAGGGACTCATCAGACCCTTATATGTTTTTGATAGGGTAAATGGATTTGATATTTGAAAAGTCTTCATTGACAACAGATATGGAGTTAATCTCATCCAATTATGAACACATCTCTATATGGGCTACAATGAGGATAAACTGACACACTTTTCCACTTCCATAATGGGCTATGAAAAAAGTGAGGAGAGGATGTTATGATAAATCAATATTAAAACTCATTTTGGAGACATTGTAGGTGACTCATAATTTCTAGTGGTTCGGAAAAAAACAACCTTCAATGTCCTTCTAGAAATTCCTTTCTTGCATCAACATGCATCAATTCCCTTATCGTATAATCAGTTCATAAAATATTTCATTAATGAAAAAAATGGGATGTTTCACATTGATATATCCCCTATTTAAATCCTACGAGTCACACTATATCGATGAAAGATTCTACAAGCATAAAAGAAAGTGACCCTCAGTCGATGGTATTGATTGGTTCACCACCACAAATGGCTTGAAAATTGTCCCAAATGACGCCATAAAACAACTCAGTGTAGAATACATACTACCCATTAACCATGTCGGGTGTGTGAGACTATGTTCGGGTGCATCTTCAACAGTCCTCGTGATCTCCATCATGTCCACTGAGTCTAACAGTGTTGAAAAATCCACTGACCCTCAAGATAATGGTAAATTACCAAATGTAAATTTCCTAAATCCATCATTAGATCTCTAGGAAACCCTTGAATCACTCACAGAGGTTGAATTTGACGAGTAAATTCCTATATCCCTCACTCCTTCTTCTCCATATAAATACCTACTAATAGTTGGGTCAATAAAATGTAGTTTGTCTTCCAAATACCAATATCTCGACTCTTCTCCCAATTCTAAAGAACTGAACCAAATAATTTTTTTCTCCATTGGAAAAAGAGGAAGAAAATATAGAAGATGAAGATGAATAATACCTTTGGGATTCCACTCCGACATTTGAGGAAGGAATCTCTATCACCATTCATGAACTCATGGAAATAAATCTCGGTACGAAAGAAGATCCATGACCCACCATGATTAGTGTAGCCATGTCTTCTAAAGATCTATAGGTATACACCTCCTTTATAAGGAAACATCAAGATTTTTTCTCTTGGAATTGAATAGAAATTACATGCCTAAATCCTAAGGTGGATACTCACTACCTGGTCTTTCTAGAAGATCAATGGTGAAACAAACAAGAATCCAGAAGGACACACTCAACTCATGATGCCGAGATAGATACTGTGGTTTACAAGATCAACAGATCCAACCACATTTGGGAGGTCCAATATCCCATATGAATGGTCAATATCATCCCCATAAAAAGGAATAATAGATAAATCATAGTTTTCATGGATTTCATGGATTTCATAGATCTCAACTAGCACTACCCAAAAGATGATTTCTAGGTCCTGATTAAAGAACTATTAATCAATGAAACCCACAAAAATCAGGCTCTCTCATTCATGGATGGCTATGTAGGATAAAATTAAATTTGAAAGGATTGAGAAGACAAATAATCCACCACCTTTAGGACCCCCATGGAGTATGTTTCTATCGATTCAAACCATTTTAACTGAATAATTATGGTCTTATATATCAATGTGCCATGAATCACATCTTCAAACCCTTCCTACGAATGATTTTTGAATGCTACGTTGATGAATTCTTGGTTATTTCATGATAATATTTGGATGACCTTGTGGATATTGAAACCATCTTCATCAAATTGAGACAACACAATCTGAAAATGAACCCCTAGAAATTCTCATACAGTGTTTCATCATGGAAATTATTCATCTTTTTCATATGATCTTGTGGCATTAATGTTGACCTTGATAAGAAAAAGGATATCCATAGAATGTCACCTCCTTGTAATGTCACCAAATTTAGAGGAATCTAGGGAAATTTAGGATACATTTAACGCTTCAGATCCAAACTTGTAGGAAAATGTTTTTCCATTACCATGTTGATGAAAAAGTGGGTTTCATGTTAATGGATTGATAATTGTTAGGAAACATTAGACAGTCTAAAGAATTATCTCTTGATCCCAGCAGTACTAATCTATCCTATCAAAGGAAGACTACAAATTCTACATGTTACTACATGGAGTGATCCCAAGGTGTCTTCCTTACAAAGAATAATGATGC